>CM035414.1:8283183-8288183 GCA_020310875.1 Ceratopteris richardii
AGGATAGTAGTATTTTGCCCTATTGCATTTGCAAGTGGGTACATGACCCATACGCGAGCAGATAAGGAGCCTCTTCGTGTACGGAGGAGCCTTAACAAGTTAACTATAACTTCGACTAGTGAGCCTACCTCCCCTTTACCCTCCTTGAATTTATCTATTGATTTGGGTGCGACACCATTGTCAAAAGAGAAGCATAGGAGAACCTTAGACTTCTCCTCAGATACGTCAGAAGAAACACCAGTACAAATGGAGGATCTTTCTCATTTACTCTCCAGACTCAACATCAAGTTCCCTACCTTCAAGGGACAAGCTTATGAGGATGCTGATGATCATGTGAGAAGATTCATCTCCTTATGCCGCGGATGAGGTTTGCAGAATAGAGAGGATGCAATGTTCCCACACTTTCCATCCACATTGGAAGGTCTTGCAGATAAATGGTATAGTCAATATGCACATGGCCATTTTGCTACATGGGAGGCTCTGAAGGCGGCGTTCTCACAGACATTTCGACCTAGTGGCTCCTCGGAAAGAGCTCTAGATTAGCTAGAGAATCTAAAGCTAAGATCAGGTGAATCCTTTCATGAACTTCACACTAGAACAAAAGCACTTGTATCACGCCTACCACATGCTCCAGGTGAGTTCTTGGTTAAAACATGGATAGAAAAAGCTCTACCCAGGTCATCTCAGCAGAAGTTACATGAGTCTCTTAGATTGGATGCAACCCTCAATGATTTTGTTGCAGCAGCATCACACATTGAAGAAGCTAGGCAACATTTTGAAGGGGATACATAATCGAATTATGCTGCAGAACTGGATCCTATTGGGCAACTCAGGAAGGAACTGGAGGCATTGAAAATGCAACAAAATCAACAAGAAGAGAAGGTCTTGCCACCACTGCGTCGCACTGATGATAAAGTAGCCCAACTTCGCCGTGAGTTAGAAGATTTGCGGACCACTCAGGAAGGCAGATTTGGTGTACAATCTGTAACAACAATGGACATTCTAATGCTAATTGCCCTAACAAGGTAAGCTGTCAATTTTGTGGAAAGGATGGTCATGAAGCTAGAGATTGCTACTACCTCAAGGGTACGCAGCAAAGGGGTAACCGTCAAACTTTGGATTCATATTATGCTAGTACTTCAAATACACCTAATAGAGAGGAGAATCGGCCTGTGAAGCCTAGATATAATAGACCTTTGATGTGCTATCATTGTGGTGAGTATGGCCACATGCAAAATAGTTGTTCCCTTCCAGAAGATGCACCTCCTTGTCAACATTGTCCAGAGGCCAAGGATCACTATACCAAAGACTTCCCAAGAAGCCGTCCTGCTCCAATCCACATGATTGCAGTCTCTCCACAAGAAGAAGGTATGACCACTCGGTCTTATGTTGTTTCATCCTCCGCAATACCCATGATGACTAGAGCCAGACAAGCGGCAGCAACCCATAGAGAGGAACAAGAGGGATTCCAGGATAAAGAAGAGGAAAAGAGGTCTGGGTGGAAGGGCCAAGCAGAAATTGAAGGAGCCTATGAAAGGATGGCTACTTCTCTGAGGGACCAACCAACAACTCTGCAAGAAGATACTCATGAGGTAAACATTGAACAGATCTTGAAAGGTATTCATCATAAGGTTAGTCTATACGAACTTATAAGGATGGATTCAAAAATAAGAAGTGACTTATTGAAGATTATACACTTTGCTCACTTGGTCCAATCACCCAGTATAGATGGTTTCATGGTTGATTTTCCCCTTGCACCCTTGGCAGACTACCAAAGCTCAAGATTATTTGTTTATATAAAGGATGAAGCTCTCACAGGTGTAATCATAGATGGAGGCTCTGGTATCAATTTGATGTCGGATTTCACCATGAAGAAACTGAATTTGAACCCCACCAAGATGGCACCATTCACAGTTACACTCGCAGATCAACTTCGGGTTGCGCCTCTTGGCATTATTGAAAAGGTACTGATGATAGTACAAGGTTGCCACTTTGTTCTAGATTTTGTTGTTATTGCACTTCCCCATGAGACTTCTTACCCTTTACTCCTCCGGAGACCTTGGCTGAGGCAAGCAAAAGCTTTGCAAGATTGGCGGAAAAACAAACTATGGATTTCAACTAGCACCAATAGCCAATTGCAACTACACTTGGAAGAGGGATTCGACTCAGGGAAAACTACTGGATATACTGTGGACACTCAGGTGATGCCCTCTCTACCCCAGGAAGAAGATACATTATTGAACTGGATGATGGAAAGTGCGGAGTGTTGCACCGTGGAAATCAATGAAATAGAGGAAGAAGTTGCAGATGAAGAAGTCACAGGATTGAGATCCACAAGGAATCAAAGAATAAGAGCTTGCAGGAGATTACTAATGTTGGAAGGGCAACAACCATAGAGATTTCAGAACAGGAAGGTTATGGGCCCAAAGGCCGAGAAGATCTCCCCTTTTCGGATATACCTCAAGGATGGATAAAAGAACATGTTGCGGAATATAAGCTAAAGTCCACTCCTGCATATAGTGGAGATGATTTCTCAAACAAGACTAGTCCTGAAACACTGGTTCAAGAAGTAAATCTAGGGGATGAAGAGAACCCTCAAGTAGTCCACTTAGCCTCTTGGTTGTGGCATTACCTCCTTTACTACAGAAGGTAACTTCTTTGCTTTTTTCTTACAAAAGTGTCTTCGCATGGTCCTACAAAGATCTAACCAGAGGAGCTTGGGTTACATCGAATACCCTTAGTTGAGGGAGCCGCGCCTGCAAGAAGTAGGCCATATCAACTCAATCCGAAGTACGCAGAGGTGGTGAAAGCAGAAATTACAAAACTAGAAGAAGCAGGTATAATTGTTCTAGTAGAACATTCCAGGTGGCTTTCTTCTATGGTTATTGTGCCCAAGAAAAGCAGTGGAAAAATAAGAGTCTGTGTTGATTTTCATGCTTTGAATAAAGTGACTGTTCAAGATGGAATTCCTCAGCCCTTCACAGAGCAAGTACTTGAGGAAGTAGCTGGTCACACTTTGTATAGCTTCTTGGATGGTTCTGATGGCTACAATCAGATAGCGATCCATCCTGATGATAGGGACAAAACAGCCTTTGTTAATCCCTTGGGCACTTATGTCTATACCCGCATGGCTTTTGGTTTGAAGAATGCACCAGCTTCATTTAATAGAACAATGTATCTGATATTGGGCAAGTGGTTAACCACCTTTCTCCGCATTTTCATGGATGAATTTTCAGTATTTTCAAGTACAGATTGAAGAGCAGCAGTTCAAGATTTCCATGATCATTTGGAAAACTTAAAAGAAATTTTTGAGCAATGTGTCAAAACAGGTTTGAAATTGAATCCTGATAAATGTCACTTTTTGGTCACCAAGGGTACTCTTCTGGGTCACATAGTATCTGCTGAAGGGATAACCGTTGACCCTGCAAAGGTTACGGCTATTCTTTCCATGCCAATTCCACAAAGCCCAAAGGAAGTGCAAAGTTTCTTGGGCCATGCAGGATATCATAGAATATTCATTCGGATGTATTTAGAAATAGCTAAGCCTTTGTCAAGGCTTACCAGTAAAAAAAGTCCCTTTCTCATGGAGTGCTGAAGTTGAGAAAGCATTTTGTGAACTAAAATTGAGGCTATGTACTGCTCCACTTTTAAGTGTTCCTAACTGGTCATTGGAATTTCATGTGCATACAGATGCTAGTCTTCATGCTGTTGGTGTAGTTCTAGCTCAACCATCATCACATAAGGTTGATAGACCTATCTCCTATGCCAGCAGACTACTCAACCAAGTCGAAAGGAATTACAGTACAACGGAAAGGGAAGGTTTGGCTATTGTATTTGCTCTTCAGAAGTTTCGGCACTACCTTCTTGGTGTACATTTTATAGTTATATCTGACCATCAGCCCTTGAAGTACTTGATAAACAAGCCTAGAGTAGCTGGAAGGATTTGGAGATGGTTACTCCTGTTTCAAGAATTTAATTTTGATATCCATATTAAGCCAGGAAAAGAGCACTACATGGCAGATCAAGTGTCCAGGACTGCAATGAGCGAAAAAGCAACAGGTATTAATGATGAACTGGTGGATAGCAATCTCTTCTTAGTAGCAATTCAGACTGATTGGTATGATGGAATTCTCCATGTTCTCACTACTGGGAAAGTCCTAGAACACTTGACACCTATAGAAAAGAGAAGATTACTCGTGAAAGCCAAGGCATATTCACTTATAAATTGGAATTTTTATAAATACTGTCAGGATGATATCTTGAGAAAGTGTGTCTATCCAGAGGAGGTAAATCTTTTGCTAGAAGAATTGGCTCACAGAATCATCCACAAGGGTCTATGGTGGCCTCATATTTACAAGGATACGATCAAGTTTGCTAAAGAATGCCACATCTGCCAGAGGTGTGCTCCTATGCCAACCAGATTGAATTTCCAACCATTAGTCATATCTATAGGATGGCTCCCATTTGAACGCTGGGGTCTTGATTTCATAGGACCAATTAGTCCAACTAGTCAACCTGGGGGTAAGAAGTATATTTTTTTGATGGCCACATGTTATGCAGCTAAATGGATAGAGGCTAAAGCAACTGTGGACTCCACGACGTTAACAATAGCTAAGTTCTTGTATAAATGTATTTTCTCAAGATTTGGTTGCCCACTGGAAATCACTAGTGATAGAGGCACACATTTTGTAAATCAATTACTTCAATTTATATTTAACAGATACAAGGTTTTTCATAAAAAGTCATGTGCCTACTACCCAAGGGCAAATGGCCAAGCAGAGAGCTCCAATAAGATTTTCATCGGGTTGCTGCGCAAATTATCTTTTGATCATCAAAGCTTTTGGCCACAAGCATTGATCGGGTCAATTTGGGCTTTCAGAACCACAAGGAGGGGAACCACTGGTGAGAGTCCATTTCGCTTAGTATATGGAAAAGAGGCATTAACCCCATTTGAGTTCATTATCAGAAAGGAAATGGGAATCAAAACCATTGAAATTGAG
>CM035414.1:8290683-8518183 GCA_020310875.1 Ceratopteris richardii
AAGGGATTTGTGTTCATTAGGGATGCAATTCATAATTCATATATACACATTTTCATACGTGCGTACAGAAGCCCTCTGTTGGCACTTGTGGCTTCAAGCCTACTGTAGGAAGTCACTCTATGGTGAATAGAGAGCGTGGGCTTCCGAGTAGAGGGCTAATAACACTATAGTGTGAAGAGAGTGGCTCGGTTGTCATTCTATGTGAGTCAGTGTTATTTTTATGCTCTGTGCCTTAGAGCAATTTTCCACCATTTGTATTGATCAGTGTGCCTTAGAGCAATTTTCCACCATTTGTATTGATCAGTGCTGATCTGCATATAATTGGTTCATTGTGCTGATTGGAATAATCCATTGGATTGATGTTGTTTAGTATTGGAACGGCATGTAAGCCCTGAGCATGAACTTTTGAGCATCACTTTGACCTATCTTGTAATCACTTGATTCGAACTAAGGAGTGGATGGTCTTCCTTTATGGTCATTTTGTCATTAATATTTTCTTGAGTATTCACATCTCTGCGCAATCATTGACATCTGCCTGCTCACAGACTTGTCAAAGGGTATAATTCCCTAAAGAGAACCCCCTTGAGTAGTTGAAGTACTGGAGTGCTTGCTGCTTGTTCCTGTTAAAAGTAGATACCCTAGTACCTCCTACACCATATATGAGCCAAATAGAAACTGTGGCAAAGCACAGCCATATAGGAACCAAATAATTAATTCTAGCTCACTATTGCCATATATGAGCCAAATACAAAATTGTGGCACACCATTGCGATACACATGCCTAGAGGGATCAAAACATTTATATATGTAGTCCTGTAACAAAAAACATTGATGAAATGAGACAAATTGACATGATATTTACAAACAACAACTAAAAACACCCATCCAAGTTTATAAGCTCATCTCATTAGGGTTTTAGGGTTTTTACACATGCATACACAAATATACACATATACAAATAGGATTAGGGTTTTAAGATGTTTATATATGCATACATACATATACACATATACGCACATAGTACATATACACATACACACATATACATGTTTTAGGTCTGAGTCATTTGGATTAGGGTTTTAGGGTTTTCACACATGCATACATATATATACACATATACACATATAATACATATACACATATAATACATGCACACATACACATGTATATACACATGCATACACACATATACATGTTTTAGGTCTAGGTCTTTAGGATTAGGCTTTTAGGTTTTTTACATATATATAATCAAATATATAAGAATTAGAGTTTTAGGGTTTTTAATTAAATGAAATATATATAAGAAAAAAATTGAAGATTAAAATTAAGAAAAAAATTATGATTTTAGTATAGATAAATAAATATGAAAAGAGCCAGTGTTTTAAATATCTAAATTAAATATATAAAAATAGGATTTTAGGGTGTTTCTTTTAAAATAAATATATATAATTAAGTATATAAGAAATAGAGTTTTAGGTTTTATATTAACATATATAATCATATATTTATAAAAATTTGGAAAAAAAAGTAATATATATAACCAAATATATATAAAAAAATAGGATTAGGGTTTTTAGGCTTTCTACACATCCATACACACATATACACATATACACACATAATACATATACACTACACATGTATATACACATACATACACTTATATACATATTTTAGGTCTAGGTCTTTAGGATTAGGCTTTTAGGTTTTTTACATACATACAATAAAAATAAATATATAAAACTAAAGATATAAAATGGAGATCTTTAGGATTTTTAGGTTTCTTAAATATATATAATCAAATATATAAGAAATAGGGTTTTAGGGTTTTTGAGTTAGATTAAATATATATAAGAAAATATTAAGAAAAAACGAAAAGAGTTAGTGTTAAATATAAATTAAATATATATGGTCAAATATATAAAAATAGTGTTTTAGATTTTTTATTAAATTAAATATATATGATTAAATATATGAAAAATAAAGTTTTAGGTTATATATATATATATATATATATATATATATATATATATATATATATACACACACACACATGCATTCACAAATATACATGTTTTAGCCCTAGGTCTTTAGAATAAAGGTTTTTAGGTTTAAAATGACAAGGATGATCTATAAGAAGTATGGGCATCCTATTGTCAGCTCAAAGTGGATTGAGTACATGGCACATGAGGTTATGTCCCATCGATCCAAGACTCATGATGCTTTCAGAGCATGCTTACTAAAGCTTGTATGGCTAGATGCTGAGGGGTGGGATATGATTCACGATGAGCAGTAGTAAACTCCAGACTGATATTGCTAGCAACAAGATGCGACCGCCATAGGTCTAGATACAATCGGGACGTCACATTTGGGTAGCAGCAGATATGACACTATGCGTCATGATTTTTTAAGTATCATTTTGATTATTGAATTTGTTTGTGTTAAGCACATCATGTTTGTTCATCTAATGTTTTGCATGCTTGTTGCAGGAGTTGGTAGTGGGTCATCCTCCGACATGAACTGAGCGGGCTTATGGATATCTTCATGGATTGGTTACGGTCTTGGAGGACTTGGAGGGATGCAGTATAGTCCTTTCATGGGAGCATCTACACTAGATCGAAAACATGTATATGTGTGTATGCATGTATATATATATATATATATATATATATATATATATATATATATATATATATATATATATATATATATATATATATGTATGTATATGTGTGTGTGTATGTCTATATGTTTTATGTGTGTATATGTGTATATTTATGTATGCATGTGTAAACAACCTAAAAACACTAATCCTAAAGACCTAAACCTAAAACATGTATATGTGTGTATGCATGTGTATATACATGTGTATGTGTACATGAATTATGTGTGTATATGTGTATATGTGTGTATGCATGTGTATATACATGTGTATGTGTACATGAATTATGTGTGTATATGTGTATATGTGTGTATGCATGTGTAAAAAGCCTAAAACCCTAATCCTATAAGTATATGTGTATATGTGTATGAATGTGTAAACAACCTATTTTTTCCTAATTATATATATATATATATATATGTTAATATTAAACCTAAAACTCTATTTTCTATATATTTAGTTATATATATATATATATGTGTGTGTGTGTGTGTGTGTGTGTGTTAATATTAAACCTAAAACTCTATTTTCTATATATTTAGCTATATATATTTAATTTAATAAAAAACCCTAAAATCCTATTTTTATATATTTAACTATTTATATTTAATTTATATATTTAAAACACTAGCTCTTTTCATATTTATATATATATATATATATATATATATATATATATATATATATATATATATATATATATATATATATATATATATATATATATATATATATATATATATATATATATATATATATGTGTGTGTGTGTGTGTGTGTGTTTATATATTCTAATTTTTTTCTTATACATATTCAATTTAATTAAAAGCCAAAAAACCCTATTTTTTATATATTTGATTATATATATGTAAAAAACCTAAAAATCATAAAAAGTTATTTTTCATATATTTAATTATATATATTTAATTTTATTGTATGCATGTAAGAAACCTAAAAGCTTAATCCTAAAGATCTGGATTTAAAACATGTATATGTGTGTATACATAAATGTGAATGTGTGTATAGGTGTGAGTGTGTATGTATATATGTGAGTGTGTGTATATTTGTATGAGTGTGTGTGTATATACATGTGAGTGTGTATGTATCTATGTGAGTGTGTGTGTATATATGTGTGTGAGTATGTAATATGCATGTGTGTATATAATATTGCATATGTATTTATATGTGTATATATGTGTGTACGTATGTGTGTGAATGTACGTATGCATATGTTTGTGTATGTATGTGTATGTTTGTGTATGCATATGTGTATGTATGTGTGTGTACTTATGTGTGTGAATGTATGTATGCATATGTTTGTGTATGTATATGTCTATGTATGTGTGTGTATGTATGTGTGTGAATGTACGTATGCATATGTTTGTGTATGTATATATGTATGTATGTGTGTGTATGTATGTGAATTTATGTATGCATATGTATGTATATGCATGTGTATATGTGTGCGTATGTATGCATATCTGTATATTGTGTGTATATGTATGCATGCATATACATGAGTATGTGTGTGTGTATGTATCTCTATCTCTCTCTCTTTATCTCTCTTTATCTCTCTCTCTCTCTTTCTCTCTCTCTCTTTCTCTCTCTCTCTCTTTATCTCTCTCTCTCTCTCAATTTCTCTCTAGATCTCTTTCTTTCTCTTTCTCTCTTTCTTTCATCTCTCTCTCTCTCTCTCTCTCTCTCTCTCTTTCTCACTCTCTATCAATAGGGAACAAAAAAATCACTTACATCGATGCAATCTTTTGGATCACTGTTGTCAAAGACTAATGAATGTCCTCTCTCACCAAATACCAAAGAATGGACGCCAAAAAACTCTTGCAAAACCTAAGAGAAGAGAAATTAGACAATAAAAATCATAGAGAAAGAGAAAGGGTAAAAGAGTATGCATATCACTTATCAAGATGCAAGATCTAGAGAGAGAGAGTGTGTGTGTGTAGAAAGAGCGATCTCTACGTGTGTGCGCACAAGACAATATAGGTGACAATTCAGGTTGTGCAAGTCATAATTCGGGTCATGCATGTAGAAGCACTACTGATTTCAAAACACATGCAAAATGTTGAGTTTTCTCTCTTGGATCCCAGTATGTTTTAAACATGGTGCCGGTATAGACGTCAGTATAAGCATCAGTAATTTCCAAGAAATTATCGATGCTCGTATTGATGCTTAATATAATGATGCCTATACCGGCACCTATAACGACGACGACAATGTATACCGATGGTCATATCGAAGGTCTAGCGACCATCAGTATACTTAATGTGATCCTTCCAAGCATTTCCATTGGTCATACTATTGTTGGGGCAGGACCGTCGATATGGATAGCATCGGTATGCCCCCCATACGTTGTAGTGTTAGATAGAGGTTCTCTGCTAGAGGGATTAGTTTGGCATATGTGCCCGCATAAGAGAACATTGTAGACCTCTTCACAAAGGCTCTGCCTAGGGAGGAGTTTGAAGCTTTCCGCAAAGCTTTGGGCTTACTTGCTTTTCTAGATTGATTCCACATAGCTTGGCACTTCCTTATACAGGAGTTCCAACTCCTCACTCACCGCATCACTCCTCGAGGGGATTTGTTGATATATTTAGGTAGTGATGTGTGTCAACACTCTAGGACTGTCGGGACACTTTTTTCCCTCTTTAGGAGGTTTCTTCCCTTGGCTTGTATATACACCTATAGCCCCAATGTGTCACTTATCTTTGTACATTCTAGTGGTAATACATTGAGTATTGTGTGTTGTGCTCGAAGCTTCTTCTTCTTCCTTATGTTGCTCACGTGCTTCCACAGACCTCAAACGCAAGCAAAAACTTGTATATATCTTTGGCACAAACAAGACAAAATTGCATGCATAAGCACTATGATAGCATGTTTGGAGGCCAAAACAAGCTTAGATCGCAATTTTGACACCACATAGGAAATTTTTGAAAAGAACTTTGTGCCTCTCTATGAGAGAGAGAGAGAGCTACGTCGCCATAATCTAGGATCAGAACATCAAGAAAACAAACCAGCATGCATACCTAGATGCTAACAAGAAACAATAACTACTCAAGACAACAAGAAAAGAAACACGTCAAATGCGATAGGAGTGGTGACACAAAATGAAGAGGATTTTCATTATCTTCTTTTGCCATATTAATACATTATGAGTGGCCTTAAAGGCTCTTCACACTCAAGCTCTAACTCACCCTCCAATCCAACCTTACAATTCAAATATAATCTCAATTCTATAAAAGCCCTACGGGTAGCAAGATCTCCATATGCCCCTAACTCTAGCACGCACGGTGGAATTGAACTACCAATATCCCTTGAT
Source organism: Ceratopteris richardii (assembly GCA_020310875.1). NCBI lineage: Eukaryota > Viridiplantae > Streptophyta > Polypodiopsida > Polypodiales > Pteridaceae > Ceratopteris > Ceratopteris richardii. The sequence goes on from CM035414.1 coordinate 8,296,673, forward strand.
AAGTACTACCCCCTCATCAAAATGAAAAGTACATGAAAAAAAAACCATAAATAGGCTGGGAAACTTTATACAACATGTCATATAAGAAAGAAGGTTGAGGCACATTACTTCTCTAAGTATTCTCCAAAAGTGCTTCCATCCGTGAGCCTCCACATCTCTTGTGCTTGAGGACACTAGTTCCATCACACTCACTAAATTAAAATAAAGTTTTCGAAAATAAGAACTCAATCCATAGACAATCTCCATGTAGATCTCCATAGTGCTAAAGTGATAGCACCTCCCTCGGAATAGAGTGGTTCAACTCCAACAACATAGCCAATGCTAGTAGCAACCTATTCAAACAAGAAAAAGATGCATGCACACATTATCATACTCTACCCTTATGAGCAAGGTTTTCAAACCAAAGTGTATGGTTAGACCATGGTATGGAGTGTAAATAATGCCCATAATATATGCAAGACTAAGAGCTATGAAATATGCAAAGTGAAGTGCTTAGAACTTAATCCAAGATTCACAAATATAACTCTCATAACACATAGCTTGCGCTCCTTTACGCATACAATTCCAATCAATGCCCTTATAGCATAAATGTGTACAAAATAAGGTTCATATATAATGTGGATCACATGTGTGGAGTACATGTCTTCAAGCGTGTTCATCTGTGGTCCATATGCCCGAAATACATTGGCATATCATCAAGGGAGATAAGAAAAACAATTGCAATAAAAGAAGATATTCACAACGCAATGAGAACACCTCAATCCCTTATAAAAACACATAATCACTCATCCTCAAAACATAAGCCTCCCACATGACCGTAGAACACCCCATATTTTCATATAACATAACTTCGAAGCAAGGAAAATAGATGAATTGAAAGTCGTGAAATCTAGATCGTTCCTATCCACTCGAACATGCGCTCCCACTACACATGAATCCATCATCATGTAAGCAAAACAAGAATAACATTGTCAAGGGAGTATCAAACCATAAATCCAAAATATATATGGAATGTGTGGAAGGTCAGATTCCCAACTTCTAAAGATATGTACTATGTCCTACATTCACATCCAGATCAAAGAGCACGTGGGGTTCAAAATACCTGTTGTGCAAACAGAACATTACAATAAAACCATACAACAACAAGCAAGTAGGCACGACGGAACCAACCTGTTTAGACAAGATATAACAAGCATGCAGAGATAAACAACGTTTCCCTGTAGTCCTAGAGTTCCACCATGAGCAGAATATGCCAAATGAAGGGTGCCGATATAACAATATATATATATAAAATGCTTGCTTCTTGCCAATGTGGACATGTCAAGCTTCAAGACATGATCATAAAAGAATTCCAGGCCATGGTCGCCTCTTCTAGTAGCAATACTACAAGATCTCGAAGGAGAAGCCAAAACACTACGAGCTCTAAACATTGCACTTGTAGAAAATACACGAAAGAACAATGGCCACAAAGGTGATATTAGTTAGAGGATTTGGACACTAGATCATGTCCTCAGTGTCAGTATCTCAAACATCAAAACAGGCCACAAATGATAGCATAAGACAATGATAAGATAGAAAATGATAGAAGATTGACACATTACGCTAGTTAATACTACAAACCCAAAGGGAATCACCTAAATAAAAGAACCAAATGAAGAATGCACCGGCATGGACCGCACATGCCATGGATTTTGATGAAACTCCATGCGAAGGTTAAAGAGACCATAGATAGGCAGTCGTGTTTGAAACATCGACAACAACACATGCACCCCTTGTTGCGTGTAGCCTGGGTAATCTTCTCCCTTTCAATGACGGAATCAATAGTACTATCTTGCCATTGTCATTAGTTGAAGAACAAGCAGACTCATTGTATGCCCACAGTACAAAAGAAGCACATCACAAACAAGCACAAAAAATGGTGTTGTCCACTAGAAGGGAAGGGATCGAGTCGTGACGGGTGTGCTATTTGTTTGCAGAGAAGTTTCTGCCTCTCTACGAGAGAGAGAGAGAGAGAGAGAGAGAGAGAGAGAGAGAGAGAGAGAGAGAGAGAGCTACGTCGCCATAATTTACGATCAAAAAATCAAGACAACAGACTAGCATGCATCCTAGACACTAACAAGAAACATTAACTATAAAAAAAACAAGAAAAGAAACACGTCAAATGCCATAGGAGTGTCGATGCAAAATGAAGAGGATTTTCATTAACTTCTTTTGCCATACTTATAGATTATAAGTGGCCTTAAAGGATCTTCCCACTCAAGCTCTAACTCACCCTTTGATCCAACCTTACGATTCAAATATAATCTCAGTTCTAGAAAATCCCTAAGGGTAGCAAGATCTCCATATGCCACTAACAGAAAGTTCTTTTTGAACTCCTAATCGCTCTAAGTATGCTAACTAAATTTCGTGCGATTCTGAGACTGTGATTGGAGGGATGACAAGGATGCCCTAGACGAAGGGGTGACCTGCTCTGATACCAATTGTTGGATTTTCAGGTCTATGAAAGCACGGGAATAACACAAGGGAAGAAGAAGAAGATTGGTGCACAACACACAATATTGAATGTATTGCGAAGAGAATATACAAAGATAAGTGATCTATTAGGGTTATAGGCATATATACAAGCCGAGGGAAAAAGCCTCCTATAGAGGGACAAAAGTGCCCCGATGGTCCTAGTGTGTTCACACACATCACTACCTAAATATATCAACAATTCTATTGGAAAAGCTGGCTTTTGGCTATACATCAACAGAGCTTGCATAAATCTAGTTACATGTACATGTCATGCAATCAGCAAGCATTGCAAATGAAAGGAAATAGGACCAGTAATAGATATTTCCTTTATATGCCTTTGCAAGAGCTTTAATAACTGGCACATCTCTAGTACATCCAATTCTCCTTGGTGTGTTGCAATCTATTCCAGATAACCAAACCTACAAATGACATCCTCTTATAAATCTTTACACACATTAGAGGCTGATTTAGTTCTTAACACTCTTCCTTCCACATGATTTGTCAAATCCTCTCTAGCTAAAACAATATAATGCATGTGATTTACTCCTATCGACATTTTCACTAAATCAACCACCCATTTATAGTGAATGCTAGGTGGATAAGTGGGGTTAAGGCTATCATGATGTTTAACTAATGAATGCAATTAACAAGTCTTGCAAGTGGAAACATAATTTAACATATCAACATACATTCCTTTCCACCAGTACCACTCTCTTATCTTTTCATAGGTTTCAAAAAACCCTTTATGTCTTGCCTACATAGTATCATGCATTTCTTTCATAACTTGACTTTGTAATAATATCGATCCTACAACTCTTTGAGGATTCACAATCTTTCTGTTTTGTCTCCATAAATAGTCATCTTTTAGGAAAAAGTTGAAAGCTTTTCTCCTAATATCTCTAAATCTAGCTTGCTGATTTCCTTCATACTCATCTTCATTAAACTGTTCTAATGTAAATTTATTAGCTTCATATGCACAAGCATATAGTTCCCTCTCTTTTTCATCATTTTCTCCCTCGATGTTTTTCAATCTAGCTCATGCGAACATATCAACAATTGGATTTGCCTTCCTGAAATGTGAACAAACCAAGGGTTAATTGACTTTATATAAGCGATCCATCAAAGCATTGGTATATCAAGAGTGGAACAGTTAACAATCATGCCAAGAAGTGGTAAACACTTAGTCTCCACAATTACATAAGGTCCTATGAAGTAGTATTATGTTAAAAAAATAAAATAACAATCTAGAAAATGCAGCAGAATTGGCTCTTCAAGTAGAATAATGAGAAGTTGAACAGACTAACAAAAATTGTACACAAACAAAGAGATAGAGAACTCAGATTCTCAAATTGCCAGTAGTAATGTACAACAATGATACTGTCCACCTATGCACTCTCACTATGAAGCTTCAATGGCAATATAGACAGATTTCTCCTTAGTGACTAGTCCTGCCTAATCCTCTAGTTTATGCTTGATCTCAAGGACCACGTGATGTTGTATTTTAGGCATTCACGTCAAGATCACATGTAATTGAGGACAACACAAATTATGTAGTTATCGGACTGAGTAATCCTCTGAACTGAACATGCACCTGATCAAAATTCCTTTGGACTGGACTTCCATCGGGCTGGATTTCCACCATACTGGACTTCCACTAGAATGGATTTCCATCAGACTGGATGTCCACTGGGCTAGATATTCACCGGATTGGACTTCCATTGGGCTAGATTTCCATGGGACTAGACTTACCGTAGTTTTGGACTACCGAATCGGTTACCATAATTTTTGATAGGTTGACTAAGAAATTGTCATACATATGGACTTCCTTTGACATTCTAGATCCAACATTGGATTGGTTGACTACTACATTGTCCTACCTCTAGAATTCCTTCAAAACTCCAAACCCAATGGCGTAATTCTGGATTGGTTGACTATCGCACTATCATACCTCCAAAATTCCAGTATGACTAAAGCATATGCCCTGGCTAGCCTTCTAACAAGACTCACATAGATCATCTAGAACTATTGCTAGTCTCATGTAGACCTCATCACAAATGTCCAAACTCTCATATTGGCTTCTCCTCATAAACGGGGCCATAAAACTTAGAATATCATGGACCATTTGTGGTCCCTTGTGGATGGAGTATTGCGTATATCTAACACCCCCGCTCAATGTCCACCTATGGTGAACTAATTTCGTGGTCAATCGCCAAGTTTTGGAAGATGTTGATACAAATGTTCTCTCCCTAGAGTCTTGGTAAAAATGTCTCCTCCATTTTCTTATGTTTAACAATAGCAAATCTCCACAATTCTGTCTTGTATCAAGTCATGCACATAGTGGTAATGGATTTCTATGTGCTTAGTATGTGCGTGACAAATAGAATTCATGGTGATGGCTATGCAGCTCTGGTTGTCACATCTCAACCTTGTATCCTCCTGTCCTTGAATTCCTATATGCCATAGTATCCACTCAGAGATGATCCTTCACCATAAAGAATACCATCCCCATTGGTTCCTTTGACATGCTTGAGTATCCACGTGCATGCCTTCCAATGTGTTAGACATGGCTTATTAGAGAACCTCCTTACTACACCAACAACATAAGAGAGATCTAGTCTACTATTACACAAGTAAATGAGACTTCTGACTAATCTCTTGTATCTTCCAATATCTATCGGACGTGAAGTATCTTCAACAGATAATTTTGTGTTTACTTCCATTGATGTAGAGATTTCTTTGCAATCCTCCATATCAAATGCCTTCAACACCTGCTTCGCATACTTTTGTTGCAAACTAAAGATCTTCCTTAGTTGCTACCAGACTTCAAGACCTAAACAATAATGCATTAAGCCCAAATCCATTATCTCAAATTTTGAACTCAAGGCATCTTTTGTTTGTTTGAGAAGTGCATTACCATTTTTGGAGATTGCAAGATCATCTACATAGAGCACAAGCACAATTGTCTTCCCTCCTTTCTTTATAACATACAAATTCACATCAAAAGCACATATTTTGAATCCTATATCCAAAAGATATCTATCTATTCAATGGTACCATGCTCTCGGGGCTTGTTTTAGCTCGTACAATCCCTTCTTCAGCTTACATACTTTGTTCTTTGAATGGAAAGCCTGAAACCCTGGTGGTTGAGACATATACCTCCTCCTTGAGGTCTCTATTCACAAAATGCTGACTTGACATCCATTTGCTAAACGGCCCATTGTTTATGTCTAGCCACAACTAGAACTAGATGAATCGTAGTCATCCTTGTTGATGGGGCAAACGATTCATCGAAGTCAATGCCTTTGACTTGGGAATAGCCCTATGCGATGGGTTTAGCTTTGTGCTTCTCTAAACTACCATCTACCTTGTAGTTTAGCTTCCAAATCCACTTGGTGCCGATGATCTTCCGCTTTAGAGGTCACTCCACTAGCTCCAAAGCTCCATTCTTCAAGATATTATTGTATTCTGTTTGCATAGCAACACTCTAGTCCAGATTCTAGAGTGCTTCTTTCACATTTGTTGGCTCCTTTGCTTGTTTACCAATAATCTCAACCATCAATGTTGAGTTTACAATATGGGCCTCTGCCAATTTTTGTTCCTCTATTCTTTGTGATCTCCTTGGACTATTCACAATATGTTCAATTGAATGTGGAAGGTGAGTTTTGGAATCATAGAGCTGCATCAGCCACCATGGGAATGGATTTTCCACTTGAGCGAGAGCAGGTTGGTGACTTATAGTCTCATCATCCGAGGATGAAACTTCCTTCTCTTTCCTAGAAGGTCTAGCTCTTAGGTCAAGTTCATAGTGCATTACTTCTTCATCTGATCATAGAGTGGAAGCTTTCTTTTCTTCTTCCACCACATGTGGTTGCTCCTCCTAGAACACCACATCCTGACTTGCTATGATCTTTTTTGCCTTTGGGTCCTAAAGCTTGTAAGCTTTCTTCTCTTCAGTGTACCCTAAGAAGATACGTTTGGTGCTTTTTGTTTGAAGCTTTTTTATCCCTTTGTTCAGAATGTGTACATAACACTCACTTCCAAACACCTTGAAATGGGAAACAGAAGGATTTCAACTAGTGTAGGCTTCATGTGGAGTTTCTCCATCAAGTTCCTTTGTGTAGCTACAATTCAAGATGTAAATAGGTATATTTATAGCCTCTGTGGATAAATGATTTGGGAGTCCTTTTCCCTTCAACATACACCTTGCCACTTCCATAATGGTTCGATTCTGGCATTCAAAAACACCATTCTGTTGAGGGTTATGCACCGTTGTGAGTTCATGTTTGATTCCTTTCCCTTTGCAGAAATCATAAAAATCCGTTGACGTGAACTCACCTCCACCATCCATCTTAAACTTCATCATCTTTCTCCAGTTTCTGTTTCAACAAGCTGAAGCCATTCTTTGAGATTACCAAAAGCTTGAGCCTTATCAAGAAGAAAATACACCCACATCTTCCTAGTGTAGTCATCGACGAGTAACATAAAGTAGGAAGATCCTCCCAAGGTTTATGTAGGCATTTTTCCACACAAGTGAGCATGCACCAAGAGGACTGTTTGCTCTATTCTTGCTTGCTTGTGGAAATGTGTTCCTCTACTGCTTTCCCATCATACAAGCTTCACATGGTTCTTTTATTTCTCCAACCAGAGGGAGGTGAGCAACCATACCTTTTTGGCACATCTCTTTCAGTATCGGGTATCCAATGTGGCCGAATCTTTCATGCCAAATCTTAATTGTGCCCACTCATGGTTCTAAGAGTAGATAACTCGTAAATATTGTTCCTCCTTATCTGGGTCTTAACAACATTGTTGTTCAGATCCAAAATCTCCACTCCTGTCTTACTAAAAGACACCTGATGACCTTGATCAGTTATAGAAGCTATCGAAATTAAATTTTGTTGGATTTGTGGAACATACAACACATTGGGAAGCTTTCTAATATCCCCTTTATTGTTAATGAAAGACATCGTACCTCTGCCCTTTGCAGGTTACCTTGCATTATTGCCTACCTTTAGCATGATGGGTTCCTCTAGAGGTTGTAGGGAATTGTAAAGGTGTTTTTTGGTTTTGATATGATGAGAGGCACAATTGTCCAACACCCATCATTCATCCATGGCTGAATCTTCAGTGGAGGAACACATTTTCTCTACCATAATGAACAAGTCAAGCTGAGTTTGGACAGTGTTAGCAACCTCCTTCCCTGGGTAGTAGCGACACCATCAAACTTTGGTGGACAGACAACACGGAGCTAGGTCCTCACTTGAATTTGGTACACTTACTCCTAGCATTTGATCCTGTAGATTCTTTATGCGAGTGATAAACACATCATTAGTCTCCCCATTAGCAAATCCCTCTACTGCTAGTGGATTCTCCAAGTTTTGAATCCATGTCTAATTCCTAGTTTCATATTTATTTCTCAATATGTTCCAAGCCTCACACGCCTTTGTGGTGTGTTGAATAAGAGTGCAGATAGTTTCATAAGTACTCCTCACTAGAATATAGAGTGCATCTGCATTCCTTTGCTTCCATGCACGTACAAGGTTAGCATCAAGAGGAATCATTCGACCAAGATTATTTGAGCCAAGTGTTTCTTGGGGCTCATAGTCAATCACAAGTACAGTCTTGAGAAGCTCATAGGATTCAAGGGTAGAAGTGATTTTAAACTTCCACAAGGTGTAATTAGTACCATCGAGTTACCCTCTGTGAATGCTAGTGGTTATGTCTGCAATGTTGGCATGAACACCATTATTACTGCTCCTGCTTTTGTTCTACATGATCTTGATGATGAACCACTTTGATTCCCCACAATGGATGAGGATACACTGCCTGATATCTTCTCTCTTAATTCATTCAAAGACCTTTTTGACTTCTGTGATACCCAAAACCTCCTAAGCTTTGATACCATGTTCAAAAAAAAAAAAAAAACAATCTAGAAAATGCAGCCGAATTGGATCGTTACGTAGAGTAATGAGAATCAGAATAGACTAACAAAAATTGTACACAGGTAGAGAGATAGAGAACTCACATTCTCAAATTTCCAACACTAATGTACGACCATGATACTATCCACCTGTGGGCTCTGACTATGGAGCTTCAATGGCTATATATGCAGAATCTAGATGATGGGCTTTATAGTGTGTGCAACCATGATTTCTCATTAGTGAGTGGTCCTGCGTAACCCTCTGATTTAGGCATGATCTCTGGGATCGCTTGATGTTGTGTTTTAGAAGTTCACATCAGCATCACATGTAATTCGGAACAACCCAGATTATGTAGTTACCAGATTGAGTAGTCCTCTGAATTGAACACCCATCAAACCAAACTTCCTCTAGACTAGACTTCCACCGAGCTAGATTTCCACCAGATAGACTTCCACTGGTCTTGATTTCCATCAGACTCGACTTCCACTGGGCTGGATTTCCATCGGGTTTGACTTACCATAATTTTGGACTACCAAACTGTTTATCATTATTTCATATAAGTTGAATACAAAACCATCATCCCTTTGGACTTCCTTCGACATTCCAGACCCAACACTAGATTGGTTGGCTACCCTTGTAATAAGTTAAGTCTATGATCTAAGGGTTCGGCCGGTTCAAACAAATCTAAAATCCAACACCGTTTGGTCACTCATGTGTATGGCCAAAGATCTCAACACTAGACTTAAGCATAAGTTCATCTGGTCTCTTAAACAAGTGATCCACTTAGCCTAGTGGTTAAGTGTCAAGGTTCTGAAGGAGAAGGTCTTGGGCTCAATCCCCATGGGAAGCATGGGGAGAGAGTTTTGCCCAAGGAACTCTAGAGGCTTCTAACTCCAGTTAAGGTGAGTTAACTTGAGTCCACTGAGACCTAACTCAAGTGGCGAGTACACCAACCACTAGTGGACTCTAGTGGAAGGTACTAAAGTAGTGGTCGAGATCACTCCAACCACTAGTAGACTCTAGTGGAAGATATTAAAGGAGTGGAGGAGATTGCACGTGCACTTGTGAACTCTAGTTACATTTGTGGTTCTCATTGATTCAAGCACTTATATATACATGCATATAGTCGGGAGGAGAGTCATCTCTCTCGCATGTGGTGGTTGTAATTTGTAGTTCTCTTGCAACCGCATGTTCATGCCTTTGGACTTCCTTTGAAATTCTAGACCCAGTACTGTAATTTCGGATTGGTTGACTATTGCACTGTCATACCTCTAGAATTCTGGTGTGATTGAAGTATATGCCTTGGCTAGCATTCTAATTAGACTCACATAGATCATCTAGAACTATTACTGGTCTCATGTAGACCTCATCATAAATGTTTGGACTCTCATACTCGCGTCTCCTCATAAAGGGGGCCTTACAACTTAGTGTATCATGGATCATTTGTTGTCACTTGTAGATGGAATATTGAGTATATCTAACACTATTGTAGTGCGGACATACACCATCCCTTCCTTTTTTCACACCAACCGTTCGAGAAGTAGAGCATTGTTAAGCACGACTTGGTGAACATCATATGGCCACGACTCAACAGTTAACATGGGAGCTTGTCTTCCCATAGGTGTCGGGTTCGAATCTGGGGCCTGAGTGGGTCTGCCACATTTTGACCTTTATTCAATACTCAAGATTGGAGAACATCATTCTTGGTAGCTTTGTCCGTCTCTCTCTTTCCTCTCTCTCTCTCTCTCTCTCCCTCTCCCTTTTTCCCCGATTTCCTTCTTTCCCTCTTTCTTCCTCTTTTTCTATCTCTCTCTCCCCCTTTCTCTCTCTCTCTCTCTTTTTCTCTCTCTCTCTCTTTCCCTCTCACTCTCTCTCTTCCCTCTCTCCCCGCTACCTCTCTTTCTCTCTCTCTCTCTCTCTCTCTCTCTCTCTCTCTCTCTCTCTCTCTCTCTCTCTCTCTCTCTCTCTCTCTCCATCTTTCTCTATCTCTCTTTCTTTCTCTATCTCTCTTTCTCTCTCTCCCTCTCACTCTCTCTCTTCCCTCTCTCCCTGCTGCCTCTCTTTCTCTCTCTCTCTCTCTCCCTCTTTCTCTATCTCTCTTTCTTTCTCTATCTCTCTCTCTCTCTCTCTCTCTCTCTCTCTCTCTCTCTCTCTCTCTCTCTCTCTCTCTCTCTCTCTCTCTCTCTCTCTCTCTCTCTCTCTCTCTCTCTCTCTCTCTCTCTCTCTCTCTCTCTCTCTCTCTCTCTCTCTCTCTCTCTCTCTCTCTCTCTCTCTCTCTCTCTCTCTCTCTCTCTCTCTCTCTCTCCCCCTCTCTCTCTCTTCCCTCTCTCCCCGCGTGACCTCTCTCTCTCTCTCTCTCTCTCTCTCTCTCTCTCTCTCTCTCTCTCTCTCTCTCTCTCTCTCTCTCTCTCTCTCTCTCTCTCTCTCTCTCTCTCTCTCTCTCCCCCTCTCTCTCTCTCTTCCCTCTCTCCCCGCTGCCCGCGTGACCTCTCTCTCTCTCTCTCTCTCTCTCTCTCTCTCTCTCTCTCTCTCTCTCTCTCTCTCTCTCTCTCTCTCTCTCTCTCTCTCTCTCTCTCTCTCTCTCTCTCTCACTCTCTCTCTCTCTCTCTCTCTCTCTCTCTCTCTCTCTCTCTCTCTCTCTCTCTCTCTCTCTCTCTCTCTCTCTCTCTCTCTCTCTCTCTCTCTCTCTCTCTCTCTCTCTCTCTCTCTCTCTCTCTCTCTCTCTCTCTCTCTCTCTCTCTCTCTCTCTCTCTCTCTCTCTCTCTCTCTCTCTCTCTCTCTCTCTCTCTCCCTCTCACTCTCTCTCTTCCCTCACCCTGCAGCCCTCCGCCCACCACCCCCGCCTACACCTGCCCACCACCCCCGCCTACTCCCGCCCCCTCACCCCGCAGCCCTCCGCTCACCAGCCCCGCCTACGCCCGCCCACCACCCCCGCCTACACCCGCCCCCTCACCCCGTAGCCCCCCACCTACGCCCGCCCACCACCCCCGCCTAGACCCGCTCCCTCACCCCGCAGCCCCCCGCCTACACCCGCCCCCTCACCCCGCAGCCCTCCGCCCACCACCTCCGCCTACACCCGCCCCCTCACCCCGCAGCCCCCCGCCCACCACCCCCGCCTACACCCGCCCCCTCACCCCGCACCCCTCCGCCCACCACCCCCGCCTACACCCGCCCCCTCACCCCGTAGCCCCCCGCCCACCATCCCCGCCTACACCTGCCCCCTCACCCCGCACCCCTCCGCCCACCACCCCCGCCTACACCCGCCCACCACCCCCGCCTACACCCGCCCCCTCACCCCGCAGCCCCCCGCCCACCACCCCCGCCTACACCCACCCCCTCACCCCGCACCCCTCCGCCCACCACCCCCGCCTACACCCGCCCCCTCACCCCGCAGCCCCCCGCCCACCACCCCCGCCTACACCCGCCCCCTCACCCCGCACCCCTCCGCCCACCACCCCCGCCTACACCCGCCCACCACCCCCGCCTATACCCGCCCCCTCACCTCGCAGCCCCCTCCCCTCAGCCTCCCGCATCCCCGCCCCCTCACGCACCCACACCCCCACACTCACACCCCCACACATGCACACACCCTCACGCACCCACATACAAACACACACACACTCTCACATACACACACACCCGCATGCAAACACACTCACGCATCCTCACATACACACACACACCCTCACGTACACACATGCACACCCACACATACATACACACTTGCACATTCTCACTCACACCCACACACACACCCACCCACACACACACCCCCACACATACACATACACCCACACATACACACACACACCCACACATGCAAAATGTTTGGCACCTAAGCAGATAGACTTGTGTTTTGCCAATGAAGATGAAGCACGTGAACTTATATGTGGGTCAACAGATTTTAATTCTCAAGATGGACTGGCATTTTTGGCCAAATAGTGCTCCTGGGCTATGGTGATGCTTGGTTCTAAAGGATGCATTGCATCTCTTAAAGATGAGATTTTCAGGGTCTCGGCCATTGAGGTTGGGGAAGTTGCAGACACAAAAGGGCAGGTAGCCTGTTTGCAAGTGGATTCCTTTATGGAATGTTGAACCAGTTATCCCTAGAAGATTACTGCAAGGTTGGTACTGTGCTGGGCTGCGGTGGTAAGAGCCCTTGGAGGTGAGATAACAAAGAAGAACATATGGCGGAAGCACAAAAGGCTTGAGTTGCAGAATCTTCCATCCAAGGGAATTCACAATGTCTCACCCATTTAGAAATCAGTTTTCTGGTCCAAATTCATGACTCTCTGAAGGGCTCCTAAATTATGGAAGCTCTTTTTGTGGAAAGGTAAAAAGGAAACTATTAAAAGTGAAAGTGGATAAACAAATGTTGCCGCCAACCATTCACGGTGACTACCTATTTTTGTGGATCCAATTCAAATCAAGTGGAATATTTGACCTACCCCTTCAATTTTGGGTGATTAATCGACGCGTGATCAATGGACGTGAAGAATCGGCAAGGCCCTCTTGGCCTATTTGGGTCTATAAAAACAATGGATTTGGGCTCATTGAGGATGTACAATTTTAGAGATACATTGGTTCACATACGCGTACGTGCAGAAGACCTCTCTTGCACTTTGTGGTTTCAAGCCTATTGTAGGAGCTACTCTGTAGTGTGGATACAGAGGGTAGGCTTCTCAGTGGAGGGCTATGAGCACTCTAGTGTAAGAGAGTGGCTTGGATTTTTCTTTTCTGTGAGTCAGTGTTGGTGTTAAGCTCTATTCTCTTGAGAAATTCTTTACCATTTGTATTGTTCTTGGTTAATCTGCATATAATTGGCCCCTTAAGCTGATGGGAAGACTCTGTTGCATTGAGGTTATTCACTTTTAGGGTGGCATGTTAGCCCTAAGCTTGCACATTTGAGCACCATTCTGCCCAACCTTGTAATCATCTGATTCGAATCAAGAAAAATATGGTCTTCTGTAGTCATTTGTTGATTAATATTTCTAGAGTATGTACAATTCCTCTGTCTGCTCACAGAAATGTTAAAGGGTGTACTTCCCTAAAGAGAACCCCCCTTGAGTAGGCGACGTACTGGATGTGTTTAATCTTTATTCTCTACTTTTGATAAAAGTGGATACCCCAGTACCTCCTCTACAGTTTGGCACGCCCGGTGGGACCTTTGCATTTTTGGAGGAGCCTTAACAAGTTAGCAATAACCACGGCTAGTGAGTCTACCTCCCCTCTGCCTTCCCTAAATTTATCTATTGATTTGGGTGCGACACCATTGTCAAAAGAGAGGTATAGGAGAACTCTAGACTTCTCCTCAGATACGTCCGAAGAAACACCAGTACAAATGGAGGATCTCTCTCATTTACTCTCCAGATTAAACATCAAGCGAATTCCCTAAAGAGAACCCCCCTTGAGTAGGCGACCTACTGGATGTGTTTAATCTTTATTCTCTACTTTTGATAAAAGTGGATACCCCAGTACCTCCTCTACAACTATTGTTGATCACACTTCATGGCTATCATAACTCCCCACAATTCTCTTGATTTGTGGCATTTCCTTTGTCTCTCATGTAAATGTTTGCACCAAATCTTAATACATATCTATGCCAATTTTTATCATATTTCCCTTTGCCCATCCTATACCAACTAGACTTGTATCGACTGTTATGATTCTAGGCTTTCCATTAATGAAATCTACCTTTTTTAGAACAAGAGTCTGAATGAGAAGATTTTTCAGTGATCTCGTTGCTTTAGTATGCCTTTCAATCCAAAGGAACTTCTGCACTTTTCTCAATGGTTGATATAGGTCACCTGCCACATGAGCAAAATGTGGTATCCAAATACAATAAAATACACATGCTTCAAGGAATTGTCTAACTTAACTCCCATTGTAGCATACATCAAGTAATTTATTAATCGAATCTATCTTTGTAGGATATGATTTGCATCCATAATGACCACACATATGACCAACTATTAATACCTCATTAACACCAAATGCTAATGTTTCACCAGAAAGGTTCAAATGAATTTCTTCCAATAATTCTAGAATCTTCTCACAATCTAATATGTGATCTTTCACAAATTTTCTACATCCTTCATAATCAAGTTGATCATCTTTCATACTCTCTTCACACCCGTTTAATGGCACATCATCAAGAAATGTCATACTTAGTCACAGAATAAAATCATGCAACACACTATGCATTGCATTCATCATGTGTCCCACAAAATTGGTAGCTCCTTGTGGTAGTGTACACATATACACTAAGCCCAATGGGGCCTTCATGGCCATAATGTCTCTACTTGCTAATGCCAATTGAAACTCGTTGTATCATGAGTAGACATCTCCCATGGAATAAATCGCATGACCAACAAAGGCTTCTAAATAATCATCTACAACTGGTTAAGTTCCAATATTCCTTATTGTCACTTTTTTTACAAGTTGAAGATCTTGAATGAATCTCAATTTTTTGTTCTTCTTTGGCACAGTAAAACATAGATTTGAATAAGGAAGTGCAAAAGGCTCCAAACACTTCATGCTAATTTTCTCTTTTGATAAAGGAATCAATTTTGGAAGAACAGCTTTTGGTACCGGGATAGCTTGTAAGTTCCATGAAATATGAGGAATTGTGAAAATTACCATTGGAGCTGCCACCTTTGGATCTACATACCCTATCTCTCTTGGTTGAAATGCAAAATTTTGCCATGTTTTTGAATCATCCATTCAAATTTCTTCTTTTCTTGTGGCAATAGGAAATTTTTGCATCGCATTTTTTTTTCTAAGGTTTCATCAGTAAAAGGTATGACAAATATGCTTAGCATCTCTCAAACTAGGCTCATCACTTACTTCAATTACAATATTTTGACTTTCTTCAGGTAAAGGTTATGCTACAGGTTTAGCTTTCCTATCAACAGTCTTCTATTTTGTTTCAACAAGAGGCTCAAATTCTATCTTCTCTTTCTCAATCAAGGATTCAAAATATTGGGATATAGTCACATAATCCTCAAGTGAATACACATTTAAAACTGATCATATGAGTTCTCCTTTATAAGAAATATTTCAATATTTTCCACTATGTTAGAACTTGGAACACAATCAAACAAACCACTACTTTTCTGATCATAAGTAGTTTTTCGTTCTTACGTAGTTAGAATATTTTCCCATGAATTTTCAGCCTTGAGCAAGTTTGAACAAGAAGCTAGATGCATCATAAAACATTTTGCTAGAAGAAGCTTCAAAATATTCTCTCATTCCTCCTTTACCAAAATTGGTAGGTACTGGTTTCCCTATGTCAATAGAACAAATCTTGGCATCAATCCATTGCACAAGATTTTTAGCTCTAGGTTCTTGGATAAATTTGCAAAACTTGCTAGCATGCTCCAAACTATCACACCAAATACATCTTTACATGAACTCTCTTTTGGGTTCTTTTTTCTTCTTTATCGCATTAGATTTTTTCTAGTTTTGTAAATTTTAAATGAAGGTCCTTCCTGGTAAAACCGCTCTCACAAAGTTAGATAATTTCAAAGTCATTGGTACCCCATAGAAATCCATTTTAAGTTCAAAAGCACGGAATAAGCTCGATACATTTCGACCATTAAAGAATCCATGTTCTTTAACAATTGCTTCTAACGCTTGTACCAAACGGTCTTTATTTACCGTGGTGTTTTGGGTTATGAACATAATTCTAACAAGGCTCTAATAGTTTGTGTGTCGAAATCACCTCTCTTCCTATTGTTTCTTCTCTGATTTGACTCTCATCACCGATCTTTCTCTAATTTTTCAAGTGAAAGTCAAAATTCAGCTTATAGATCCCCTAACCATTTCACATCAAGTTCATACTTGTCGTCGGGACATTACATGCTTACGGGTGTAAACAGGGCACTTTCGGCAAGAACTCAAAGGATGGAATGAAGATTCACAGAAATGGAAACTCACAAAGATTGGTTTGAGCCTCTAAAGAAAACTTATCGTATCATCAAGAAGTATAAAAAAGTTCGGATGCAAAGCAAATTCGAATAATAAAAAAAAAGACTCTGTCAATTCCTATTCAACTTGAAAATGCCGAATTCCAAATCATCCTTTCAACAAATCTAATCGCACATAATGTTCTAATTATTCAAATTGTATGCGTGTAAGAACCACATTGTGAGGAAATTACAGATATGGAACAAACTCAAGAAATACATAGAAGGTAAATAAAAACTTTACTAATCATAGAATTTAACTTTTGAAAGCTCATAAAGAACGAACTTTTATGTTCTAAGAAGGACAAAAAACATCCAATGTGTAGGAGTATGTATTATCAATGGTTCAAAAATTTGAATTATTACACTTCAAGAGCAAGCAAAAACTTGGGATGAACTTAAGAAGCTCTTGAAGGAGGAATATTATCTAGAGGACTTGATTACACCCACATGTTGATCATTTAAAGAATGGGTAGCTTCCCTTAATAAGGGACTTTTAGTAACATAATTGCTACGTGAATTTGAAGAAAGGTTTAGTCAATTGAATGAACCAAATCAAAATTCATTAGATCATGATAAAATTGAGCTTTTTGTTCAAAGTGCTGATCCGGCCTTAGCCTTAGAGATAGGAAATTTGCTTAAGGATTTAACTAAACCAATAGGTTTGACTATTGAATGGGATAAGGTGCGAGAAGTTGTTTTAATGCTTGCAAAATGTAAACAATAGAAATCTTGAATTTCTCAAGATATAATTGAGGATGTCAAGAAAGTGCAAGAGGTACAAAATAACTTAAATCTATGTGAGGTGGATAAGAAAAGAAACAAAGTTGCATGGGATCTATGTATCTCTGAACACGAATACTTAAGATCACAAAAAAAAACAAAACACTCAAGCAAAGGTATTACTACAAAACATAAGGATCGAGCATACGTGGCAATACAAAGCAAAAACAAAGTGGTCCTCATCTAGTACGGATTTGAATGTTGCAGCAATATGACATTGCTATATTACTCTTTGACGTGCGATTGATACTAGTTCAGGAAAACATATCTCTTCTTAAAGTTCTCATCAGGATAACATTCGTCCATCATAAAACCATGTGAGAATTATCAGAAGCATAAACCAAAAAAACATGTGGATTGAATTAAAGAAAATAAGCCTGAGGCAAACTAAAGTAAAATGTCTAGACCTCTAGCAATAAACAAAGGCACGTTACAATAACATAGACAGACAGACATAAGGGTGCCCTATCAGTTCTAAATGTGGATAAGAAGAGGAGCAAACAAAAAGATTCATCAATTGAGAAGACTTCATATGCGGCACTGTGATCAACTACTCACAATGTTAATATGATTTGGAGAATCAAGTGATGAAATCAACAACGAAAATCCTTCTATTTTTGTGAGAATGTAGTGTTGTCAAAAATGCCTACCTAGAATGTAGAAAGACAAATGCAAGTATATCTTTCTTCTCAATCTTAGAATCCCATCACTACCTTCCAGAAGAACATGCGTAATAACGGATATCACAACATATTGAGAGAATCGGAAACCTGCGACATAATAGATGTTGTAGAACATTACTTCAACTTAGGTGATTCAATCCATGAAGATCATTCATGGACAAGTATGGCATGATTAAGATGATACATGAATTTCAAATCAATCATACACAATGCCCTTTTTCTTAAGCTCGCTCAATGTTATGGATTCATTATTCATACTTAACAGATATATCCATATCATGTGCATATAGCACTATGGACCATAGGTGATAAATTAAATTAGTAAGGTGATATATATGTGCACCAACTCAGAAAAAAACTTTGGAACGGTAGTACAAGCATCACTCTGTAACTTGGGACCTATGCAGATTGCCATCTGCATCTCACAAGCGTATCCTCTAAATGTTCAGAAAAAGAAATAATGTGACCTTGAATTGGCAATGATGAATTGATGGGCTTCTAGAGGAAGATGCCTTTTCAGAGGCTTCAAAAGGACTTATTTTTTGTAGCTCTGGTCATCATTGAAAATTTTGAATGTCTTCTGGTGAGAGATAATGATTGCTCCCTGTAGAGGAGGTACTAGGTTATCCACTTTTAAGAAGAGCAGAAATGCACTTCCAGTACTTCGCCTACTCAAGGGAGGTCCTCCTTAGGAAAGTATACCCTTTAACATTTCTGTGAGCAGGCAGATGAGAATAATTGTATAGTAAATGTAGACACACAGAGAGAAGATAAATGACAATGGCAATAGTAAAGGATGAAACCACTCCTTAATTCAGATACATGATTACAATATAGGCAAAAGAAATGCTCAAAAGTTGATTGCTCTGGGTGCTAACATGCCACTCCAGAACTAAACAACATCAATACAAGAGATTCATCCAATCCGTACAATGAATACAACTAGATGCAGACTGGTACTGATCAGTACAAAGTGTGAAGACTTGCTCCAAGGGGAAGAGCACGAAAATACCACTAACACCAAAATTACCACTGACTCACAATGAATGAGAAAACAAGCCACTTCCTTCACACTATAGTGCCATTAGCCCTCCACTGGGAAGCCCACGCTCTGTATCCTCACCATAGAGTGACTTCCTACAGTAGGCTTGTAGCCACAGAGTGCAAAGAGAGGACCCCTGTACGTACATATGTATATGTGTATCAAATGAACACAAGTCCATTGCTTTTATATGCTCCAATAGGCCAAGAGGGCCTTGCCGATTCCTCATGTCCACTGATCATGCGCCGATTGATTGCCTGAAATTGGAGGGGTGGATCAAATATGCCACCAGTCTTGAATTGGATCCTCAAAAATAGGCAGTCCTCATGAATGGTTAGTGCCAACCGTCATTTCTCCACTTTCCCTTTTACCACTTACACTTTTACTGCCACTTTTGCATGCAAGCTAAGATCCTCATTACGTGCCGCCGGTACTATTGGAATAACCCAATGAGTGTGAGAGAAGGTGGGTGGTGCGGATGGAGGGATTGAGGGACGGTGGGAGGGAGGGTTGATTTTAACCCCACCAATCCAAGAGTGCAAAGAATTCGAAGAGTCATATTCTTCATACTTGAAAAGTACCAACGTAACAACATCAGAAGAACTTTTGCCAAAGCATGTTCGATGTGAAAGGGATGATCAGGGAGCTGATTTATGTCTTTGGATATCTGACACATGAGGAACCAACGGAATTTTCTTGGGATAGTTGTCTGAACTTTATCAAGCACGGGTGTGGAGAGAGGATGGGACCAGAGGTGGTGGAGATGGTGGTGGGGGTGGGTGTGGGGGTTCTGGGGGAAAAGATGAGGGGGTGGAGGGGGTGGTGGAGATGGTGGTGGGGGTGGGTGTGGGGGTTCTGGGGAAAAAGATGAGGGGGTGGAGGGGGTGGTGGAGATGGTGGTGGGAGTGGGATGAAGGGGGACGGTGGAGATGGTGGTGGGGGTGGGTGTGGGGGTTGTGGGGGAAAAGATGAGGGGGTGGAGGGGGTGGTGGAGATGGTGGTGGGGATGGGCGTGGGGGTTGCAGGGGAAAAGATGAGGGGGTGGAGGGGGTGGTGGAGTTGGTGGTGGGGGTGGGTGTGGGGGTGGAGGGGAAAAAGATGAGGGGGTGGAGGGGGTGGTGGAGATGGTGGTGGGAGGGGGATGGAGGGGGACGTTGGAGATGGTGGTGGGGGTGGGTGTGGGGGTTGTGGGGAAAAAGATGAGGGCGTGGAGGGGGTGGTGGAGATGCTGGTGGGGGTGGATGTGGGGGTTGTAGGGGAAAAGATGAGGCAGTGGAGGGGATGGTGGAGACGGTGGTGGGGGTGGGTGTGGGGGTTGTGGGGAAAAAGATCAGGGGGACGGAGGGAGAGGGTGGAGATGGTGGTGGGGGTGGGTGGGAGGTTGTGGGGGAAAAGATGAGGGGGTGGAGGGGGTGGTGGAGATGGTGGTGGGGGTGGGTGTGGGGGTTGAGGGGAAGAAGATGAGGGGGTGGAGGGGTTGGTGGAGATGGTGATGGGAGGGGGATGGAGGGGGACGGTGGAGATGGTGGTGGGGATGGGTGTGGGGGTTGTGGGGGAAAAGATGAGGTGGTGGAGGGGGTGGTGGAGATGGTGGTGGGGGTGGGTGTGGGGATTGAGGGGAAAAAGATGAGGGGGTGGTTGAGATGGTGGTGGTAGGGGGATGGAGGGGGACGGTGGAGATGGTGGTGGGGGTGGGTGTGGGAGTTGTGGGGAAAAAGATGAGGACGTGGAGGGGCTGGTGGAGATGGTGGTGGGGGTGGGTGTGGGGGTTGTGGGGAAAAAGATGAGGGCGTGGAGGGGGTGGTGGAGATGGTGGTGGGAGGGGGATGGAGGGGGATGGTGGAGATGGTGGTGGGGATGGGTGTGGGGGTTGTGGGCAAAAAGATGAGGGGGTGGAGGGGGTGGTGGAGATGTTGGTGGGGGTGGGTGTGGGGATTGAGGGGAAAAAGATGAGGGGGTGGTGGAGATGGTGGTGGGAGGGGGATGGAGGGGGACAGTGGAGATGGTGGTGGGGGTTGGTGTGGGGGTTGTGGGGAAAAAGATGAGGGCGTGGAGAGGGTGGTGGAGATGGTGGTGGGGGTGGGTGTGGGGGTTGTGGGGAAAAAGATGAGGGCGTGGAGGGGGGTTGGTGGAGATGGTGGTGGGAGGGGGATGGAGGGGGACAGTGGAGATGGTGGTGGAGGTGAGTGTGGGGGTTGCAGGGGAGAGAGAGAGAGAGAGAGAGAGAGAGAGAGAGATAGAGAGAAATGGTTGGTCTGCGCAGTACATATCCCAACCGTTTTGACTGAAACACTTGATAAGGAAGGTTGTGTCATGGTTTCCATACCGATCGCCTTTACTACTTAGTCAACAAGTATGCCCACCTTAGATTGATTCAAGGACTTGTGTTGCCAAATATCTAGGAACAAATTATGATGATAATGTTTGCACACAATACAAACACCTTCTTATAGATGGACTCGGACTTCAAGATCTTCTTTTGGAACTACTTAGAAACTTTTCGTGTAGTTTCTAGGATCTAGAATAAAGTATGGGAAATCCACATTGAGGTCCATGGTCAAAGTTCTATCCGAATGAGGCACCGGGTCTATCTTAAACAAGCCACTCGTTCTCGTTAATCGCATTGATTGCCACTGTCATTGATAGATGAATGAGGACCAAAAAGGTTCATTCAAGGCATGTCCATCCTTGCGTCCATCATTGATGTTTGGAGAGGTCTCATTTTTTGCCAGTAATCATTTGAAGATGTTGGGACTTCGATGAAGCTTAAGATATGCTCCAGGCCATTCCTTTTTCAACCTTTGAAATACTTTTGCTATGGTAAGAAATTTATCAAGATGATCTTGACTCTTCTAGGAAATGCTATACTTGTAA
Organism: Ceratopteris richardii; assembly: GCA_020310875.1. Classification (NCBI taxonomy): domain Eukaryota; kingdom Viridiplantae; phylum Streptophyta; class Polypodiopsida; order Polypodiales; family Pteridaceae; genus Ceratopteris; species Ceratopteris richardii. The sequence goes on from CM035414.1 coordinate 8,318,454, forward strand.
TAACGTGAATGGCCAAATTTCGCCACATTAAAATTCTCTATCAGGTAAGGTTCCCATAAGCATCGCTAATCTTGTCATTGTTGTCAATGACATCAGTTCCTTGGTCAACCACTATGCTAGTATGAAACGAGGGGAGAGAGGGGAGAGCAGGGGTGGTGGGAGAGAAGAGGCGGGGGGCTGGGGACTATGCGGGGAGTGGGGGCTGCGGGCTCTATGGGTGGGGGAGGGGGGGACTAGCGGGGCAGGGAGAGAAGGACTGGGGTGGGGGTTGTGGGGGAAGAGAGAGAGAGAGAGAGAGGAAGAGAATAGCCGGAGGGTGGGGGGAATTGCACGGGGGTGGGGGTTGCGGGCTCTACGGGTGGGGGAGGGAGGGACTGGCGGGGCAAGGGAGGGAGGGACTGGGGGGCGGGGAATGCAGGGGAAGAGAGAGAGAGAGAGAGAGAGAGAGAGAGAGAGAGACGACCACGATAGACCCCCACATCAAGTCTTTGCACCGTCCCGGTGCACTTTTCCTATTCGCTTATTGAATAGAACAAAGTAACTGCAAGGATTGAATGAAATGTGGTATGTACATTGAATAAAGTTCTTCCACTTTGACTTAATTCAGGTAATTCTTCACCATGGATATATTGACCAAGGGTATCCTCTTACCCTGCAAATCCTCCAGATGCACTGCTCCATGTGGTAATACCTTTATCACTCTATATGGTCCTATCCATTTGGGTGTCAATTTGGTTGAAACTGCTGGGATCTGATGCACCAAAACCAAGGATCCCTCCTGTACTTCATTGGACCTAAGATACCTGTCATGTGGTCTCTTGCGCTCTTCTTGTGTTACCTGAAAATTTTTGCATGGCGCCTTCTCTATATTCTTCTAATGCCACCAATCTCTTAATGGGAGGTTCAACTCCAATGGTTTTGGCTCCAATTTCTTTTTTGATAATAAATTCGGATGGTGCCAATGCCTCTTTTCCATATACTAAGCGAAATGGACTTTCCCTAGTAGTTCCCCTTCTTGTAGTTCTGAAATCCCAAATTGCACTGATCAATGCTTATGGCCAGAAGCTTTGATGATCAAAAGATAATTTGCGCAGCAACCCGATCAGAATCTTATTGGAGCTCTCTGCTTGGCCATTTTCCCTTGGATAGTAGGCACAAGATTTTTTATGGAAGATCTTGTACCTGTCAAATATAAATTGGAGCAATTGATTTACAAAATGTGTGCCCCTATCACTAGTGATTTCTAGTGGGCATCCAAATCTTGAGAAAATACGTTTATACAAAAACTTAGCTACTATTAAAGCCGTGCAGTCCACAGTAGCTTTAGCCTCTATCCATTTAGTTGCATAACATGTGGCCATCAAAATATACTTCTTACCCCCAGGTTGACCAGTTGGCCTAATTGGTCCTATGAAATCAAGACCCCATCATTCAAATGGGAGCCATCTTGTAGATATGACTAATGGTTGGAAATTCAATCTAGTTGGCGTAGGAGCACATCTCTGGCAAATGTGGCATTCTTTAGCAAACTTGATCGCATCCTTGTAAATGTGAGGCCACCATAGTCCTTTGTGGATGATTCTGTGAGCCAATTCTTCCCCCTTTAGATGCCCTTCACTGTGTGCAACTTCTAGCAAAAGATTCACCTCCTCTGGATAAACACACTTTCTCAAGATATCATCTTGACAGTATTTATATAAATTTCCATTTATAAGTGAGTACGCTTTGGTTTTAAGGAGCAAGCTTCTCTTTTCTATAGGTGTCAAGTGTTCTTGGAGTTTTCCAGTAGTGAGAAAATGGAGAACTCCATCATACCAATCAGTCTGAGTTTCTACTAAGAAGAGATTACTATCCACCATACCAATTCATCATTAATACATGTTGCCTTCTCGCTCATTGCGGTCCTAGATACTTGATCTGCCATGTAGTGCTCTCTTCCTGGCTTAATATGAATATCAAAGTTAAATTCTTGAAACAGGAGTAACCATGTCCAAACCCTTCCAGCTACTCTAGGCTTGTTTATCAAGTACTTCAACGGCTGATGGTCAGATATGACTATAAAATGTACACCGAGAAGGTAATGCTGAAACTTCTGAAGAGCAAATACAATAGCCAAACCTTCCCTTTTAGTCAAACTGTAGTTCCTTTCTGCCTTGGTGAGTAATCTGCTGGCATAGGAGATAGTTCTATCAACCTTGTGAGATGATGGTTGAGCTAGAACTACACCAACCGCATGAAGACTGGCATCTGTATGCACATGAAACTCCAATGACCAGTTAGGAACACTTAAAAGTGGAGCAGTACATAACCTCAATTTTAGTTCACAAAATGCTTTCTTAGCTTCGATCAGCACTCGATGAGAATGGGACCTTTTTACTGGTAAGCCTTGACAAGGGCTTAGCTATTTCTGAATACATTCATATGAATCTTCTATGGTATCCTGCATGGCCCAAAAAACTTTTTGCACTTCCTTTGCGCTTTGTGGAATAGGAATGGAAAGAATAGCAGTAACCTTTGCAGGGTCAACCATTATCCCTTCAGCAGATACTATGTGACCAAGAAGAGTGCCCTTGGTGACCAAAAAATGACATTTAGCAGGATTTAACTTCAAATCCATTTTGAGACATTGCTCAAAGATTTCCTTTAGATTTTCCAAATGATCATGGAAATCTTGAACTGCTGCTCTTCTATCTATGCCTGAAAACACAAAAAAGTCATCCATGAAAATGCGGAGAAAGGTTGTTAACCACGCCCAATATGAGATACATTGTTCTATTAAATGAAGATGATGCATTTTTCAAGCCAAAAGCCATGCGAGTATAGAAATAAATGCCCCATGGAGTAACAAAGGCTGTTTTGTCCCTATCATCATGATGGATCACTATTTGATTGTAGCCACTAAAACCATCCAAGAAGCGATACAAAGTGTGACCGGCTACTTCCTCAAGTACTTGCTCTGTAAAGGGCTGAGGAAATCCATCTTGAATAGTCACTTTATTTAAGGCACAAAAATCAATGCAAACTCTTATTTTTCCACTATTTTTCTTGGGTACAATAACCATAGAAGAAAGCCACCTCGAATGTTCTACTGGAATAATTATACCTGCTTCTTCTAGTTTTGTAATTTCCAATTTTACCGCCTCTGCATACTTTGGATTGAGTTGATATGGCGTACTTCTTGCAGGCGTGGCTCCCTCAACTAAGAGTATTCGGTGTAATCCAAGCTCCTCTGGTATTCCTGTTAGATCTTTGTAGGACCATGCTGTTGGAGAAACAATCACTAATTAGACATATATTTAAAGGTCAAATCTTAGAAAGAAAACCCCATGCCTATGTGAAGGGACAAATTCACAAGTGTATCATACTTGTAAAGTTAGTTCACTTTAGTTCTAGAAGTTTTTTAAAAATCACGAGAATGAGAAAATCTATATAAGTTAGTTAGTATTAACTGACGCGAAGAGAAGAAGAAGGAGGAAGACAATGAGAAAGTGAGAAGAACTCATTTTTTTATGACTGAGTATAGTCGAGCTTCTCTGAGTGAGAAAGCATTTGTAAAACTTCTGAATTTTTATAGTTATGAGAAGAACTGAGTAAAGTTCTGTGTATGAGCCTCTCTCCATCATCTCCATGATTACCTACTGTGTGATGAGTTACAAAGATCAAGTTTTCCAAGCAACTCGATGCCTGGCATCGAATCTCTGTTGATAAGTCATATTTTCTTTTATATTTTTCATTCAGTACTGAAGTGTTTGAAAAACATGATGTTGTTGGAGCAACTCGATGCCTGGCATCGAATTCCAGTTGATAAGTCATATTCTAAATGTGCATGAAATCACCTATAGTTTTGGTGTCCAAAAGATCAAGACTTTATGCGGGAAGTCGATGCCCGGCATCGAATCCCTACTGAAAAGTGGCCAAAAACATCCCAAGTCGATGCCCGGCATCGAATTCTCGTTGCAAGTCGATGCTAGGCATCGAATTCTAATTTTAAACAGGCGCTCTTACTAAAACAGGCAAGTTTTCCAGTTTTGGAAGGTCATACAGGGTCATCTTGTGAGGACCATAACTTGAGTTCTAGAGCTCCGTTTGATGCATATGATAGCTTGTTGGAAAGCTCTACTCTTCTAGTTTCAGCCTATAAAGTTTCATAGAGAAATAATATGTGAGCTAGGAGAAATTAGCAAAACACTGAAGGTATGTTATTTCAGTGACTAGGAATTTCTGTAGAAGCAAAGTTCTCACTTTAGGCTATCATTTCTCAAAGTTTGGAGTGGCAATGAGTTGATGGTGACCATAGAGGTGTTCTAGTGTCACCTTAATTCATTTCTTGTGGTGTTTCATACATCAACAAGTGGTATCAGAGCAGAAAGATTCTCGAGAGCAGAAGACGACAAAGGTACGAGAAGTTTTGTAAAGTTTTCCATTAAAGTTTGAAAGGTGAAGCATTTGAAGACACAAGGCATCAAAAGGTTACTTCAAAAGTATCCTCATACACAAAGAACTTCAAAAGGTATTATCCTTTATCCTTTAAGCTCACAGGTTGCAGCAGAAGAAAAGAACTATGGCAGATCATATCTCCATTGACAAACTGGACAGAGATAATTACCCCGCATGGGTAATGAGAATGGAAGCCTTACTTATGAGTAAGGATCTCATGGTATATGTAACAGGTGAAGAAGAGAAGCCAGTATTTGAAGATGAAAGCCGACCAAAGAAAGAAGAACTTGATGCTTTAAAGCATTGGCAGAAGAAGGATGCAAGTGCAAAAGCCTACATCTACAATACAATCTCAGATCATTTGCTACCACACATCAGAGGATTGGAATCATCAGAAGATATATGGAATGCATTGGAATATCATTTCCAAAGCACTACTAAAGCACGGAAAGCAAGTCTATGGTCAGAGTTTACAACATTCAAGAAGAAGCCAAGTCAAACCATTAGTGATTATGTCACTAAGATGAAGGATCTAGCAGATAGTCTTGGATCCATAGATGAAGATGTTGAAGATCACAGATTGATTGCTCAACTACTTGCAGGCTTGAGAGGGGATGAAAGGTGGAAACCTTTTGTCTTATCAACAGAACTTTCATTAAATCATTATGTTCCAGATTTGAACCAGTTGCTTGGTTTGATGCTCACATATGAGCAAGACTTGAAGGGAGATGGAGATAAAGGTCAAAGTTCTGCAATGTACATGAAGAATAAGAAGAAAGGAGATAAAGGTAAAGCAAAGGATGAAGAGGAGTCTAATTCTCAAGCTTATTATGCAAGAGGTAAAGGCACTGGCAGAGGAAGACAAAGAGGTTTTGGAAGAGGAAGAGGTAATCAAAATAACAACAAAAAGGCTTGCTGGATCTGTGGATTGAGTAATCATTTGGCTCATGACTGTTGGCACAACCAACAAGGATCAAATCAAAATCAGAACAACAATAGCAGAGGCCGAGGTGGAAGATATCAAAGTAATTATCAAAGAGGTAGACAAAGTCAAAGAGGAGGCTATGGTAGAGGTGGAGGAAGAAGTTGGGGACAAAATCAATCCTACAACACCACCTACTACAACTATGCAAATGACACACAGAATGAAAGTCATACATCATTGATGATGAATTCAATTAGCACATCAGACAAAGAAGATCTAAAGGTATTTTACATTGACTCTGGATGTTCTAATCATTTGTCAGGAAACATAGAATTGATGTCAGATTTGGAAAAAGGCATTTCTAGTCACACAGTTCAAACTGGTGATAATACAAGACATAGTGTACATTCAATTGGAAAAGTGAAATGCAAGAGTGGAGCAGATTTGCTAACCAATGTTTTGTATGTTCCTACAATACCTAAAAACTTGATTAGTGTGGGACAGATAGTTGAAAAAGGTTTTCAAGTCAGGTTTACAAATGAAGGAGTATTTGTGGAAGATCCAGAGAATGGATATAATCAGATTGTCTCTGGTAAGAAAGAAGGTAGACTCTTTACTTTAAGAGTGCAAGGGAACATTGGTCAAGCTTTGCTCACACATGGTGAAGCAGTGATTACAGAACTTGATCTCTGGCATAAGAGATTAGGTCATTTCAATGAAAGAGGAATTAAAGCTATGGTTGCTAATCAGTCTGTACTAGGATTACCAAATGTGCAAAGTCAACATATGGTTTATAAATGTGAAGCATGTCAAATGGGTAAAGCACACAGGTTACCATTTCAGAAGAAAGGATTCAAACATGATGGAGTACTTGAGCTCATTCATACAGATGTATGGGGACCAACAAAAGAAGGATCTATCAGTGGCTCAAGGTATTATGTTCTTTTCATTGATGATGCTACAAGATGGATAACATTATATGTTTTGAAGGAAAGATCAGAAGTGTTTGGAGCTTTCAAGCATTTTCATGCATATGCAGAGAGAGTCACAGGTCAAAAGCTTAAGAGACTGAGGTCTGATGGAGGGGGAGAATACTTCTCCCAAGAGTTCAATGATTATCTTTGGAATGCAGGTATTAAGAGAGAAATAACTTGCAGGTATACACCACAACAAAATGGTGTAGCAGAAAGAAGGAACAGGACTTTGGTTGAGTTTGCTAGAGCTATGCTAAAGGAGAAGAACTGTCCAAATTATCTTTGGGCTGAGGCTGTAAATACAGCTACATATCTTGTGAATAGATTACCATGTGCAGCTCTGAATGGAATGACTCCATACGAAGCTTGGTGGGGTAAGAAACCAACACTAGATCATTGTAGAGTGTTTGGATCAATTGCATATGCTTATGTGCCATCACAGCTTAGGCATAAACTTGAACCAAAGGCAGAAAAATATGTGTTCATTGGTTATGATGAAAAGCAGATGGGTTACAGGTTGTGGAATCCTTTAACCAAACAATTTATTGTTTCTAGAGATGTTACATTTGATGAACAGAAAAGTTGGTATGCAGATCAAAGTCATACAGCTGAAGAATTTGAAGAAGAGGTAAGAAGATGTGAGAAAGGAAAATCAATTGTGCAGGTAAATAGAGATGAAGACTATATGCAAGCAAGTACATCCAGAAGTGGATTAACAAGAAGAAATGAAGAAGCTCCTATATTTGATGAAGAAGTGTATCCAGACACATATGAAGAATGTGAACCAAGAAGGTCAAGCAGGACTAGAAGACAACCAGAAAGGTATTCTTATGATACTTCTTACATAACTCAGAAGAACTATGCATATATGGTCAAAGATGATGAAGAACCCCAGAACTATGATGAAGCTAAAGGTAAGAAGCAATGGGAAGAAGCAATGAAGGAAGAATTCAATGCACTAGAGGAGAACAAGACATGGGAACTTGTTCCTAAACCAAATGGTAAGAAAGTAATTGGAAATAAATGGGTTTATAAAGTGAAGAAGCTTGCAGATGGAAGTATAGCCAGATACAAAGCTAGATTGGTGGTGAAAGGCTATGCCCAGACCTATGGCATAGATTATGATGAGACATTCAGTCCCGTAGCTAAGATGTCAACTATAAGGACAATCATTGCTATTGCAGCGTCAAAAGGATGGACTCTAAGTCAATTGGATATAAAAAATGCATTCTTGAATGGATACATATCAGATGAGGTATACATGGAACAACCTCAAGGGTTTATAGATTCCAGGTATCCAAATTTTGTTTGCAGGTTGAGAAGAGCATTGTATGGATTGAAGCAAGCTCCAAGAGCTTGGAACTATAGACTGGTGAAGTATCTCAATGATCTTGGATATCAAAGTTCAAAAGCAGATTCAAGTCTACTTATCAAAAGAACAGAGGAAGGTATAATCTACATTTGTATTTATGTAGATGACATTATAATCACAGGTACTTCAGATGAAGGAATCAAGGAGGTAAAGAGATTACTTGAGAAAGAGTTTAAGATCAGTGACCTAGGAAAGTTATCATACTTTCTTGGAATGGAAGTTACTTATACAGATCATGGCATATATGTGTCACAAGAAAGGTATCTTCTGAACTTGTTGAAGAAGTTTGATATGGAAAATTGCAGAGAAGCTTCAACTCCACTTGAAGTTAATCATAAGCTCAGTAAATATGATGGTGCAGACTACAAAGATATGAGGAAGTATCAATCTCTTGTGGGTAGTTTGATTTATGCTACACTAACAAGACCTGACCTTAGTTATGCAGTGGGAGTTTTGTCACAATTCATGCATTGTCCAAAGGACCCACATTGGATTGCAGGTCAAAGAGTTCTCAGATATATCAAAGGAACTATAAAGGAAGGATTATATTATCCTTTTACATCAGATTTGAAGTTGAGAGCCTACAGTGACTCAGACTGGGCAGGTAATCAAGATGACAGGAGATCAACTCATGGTTACATGATATACATTGGTGATAAGCTTGTAAGTTGGTGTTCAAAGAAACAACATACAGTAGCATTATCATCAACTGAAGCAGAGTACAAAGGACTTGTGGAAGCAGCTAAGGAAGTCATATGGATGCAGACATTGTTCAAGAGCTTAGGCATTGATCAAGGTACACCTACAATACATGGAGATAATATGAGTTCACTTTATCTTGCAGCAAATCCAGTATTTCATGCAAGAACAAAGCACATAGAGATCCAATATCATTTTCTTAGAGAAAAGGTAATGGAGAAGGAGATTGAAGTGGAATACATTTCTACTAAAGATCAGTTAGCAGACATAATGACAAAGAGCTTGGATGGTGTGAAGACCAGCAGATTCAAAAGCATGGCAGGAGTAAAAGAAAAGAAGAAGATATGAAGAAACAGGGAATGTCAATTAGTGATTGAGGGGGAGCTGTTGGAGAAACAATCACTAATTAGACATATATTTAAAGGTCAAATCTTAGAAAGAAAACCCCATGCCTATGTGAAGGGACAAATTCACAAGTGTATCATACTTGTAAAGTTAGTTCACTTTAGTTCTAGAAGTTTTTTAAAAATCACGAGAATGAGAAAATCTATATAAGTTAGTTAGTATTAACTGACGCGAAGAGAAGAAGAAGGAGGAAGACAATGAGAAAGTGAGAAGAACTCATTTTTGTATGACTGAGTATAGTCGAGCTTCTCTGAGTGAGAAAGCATTTGTAAAACTTCTGAATTTTTATAGTTATGAGAAGAACTGAGTAAAGTTCTGTGTATGAGCCTCTCTCCATCATCTCCATGATTACCTACTGTGTGATGAGTTACAAAGATCAAGTTTTCCAAGCAACTCGATGCCTGGCATCGAATCTCTGTTGATAAGTCATATTTTCTTTTATATTTTTCATTCAGTACTGAAGTGTTTGAAAAACATGATGTTGTTGGAGCAACTTGATGCCTGGCATCGAATTCCAGTTGATAAGTCATATTCTAAGTGTGCATGAAATCACCTATAGTTTTGGTGTCCAAAAGATCAAGACTTTATGCGGGAAGTCGATGCCCGGCATCGAATCCCTGCTGAAAAGTGGCCAAAAACATCCCAAGTCGATGCCCGGCATCGAATTCTCGTTGCAAGTCGATGCTAGGCATCGAATTCTAATTTTAAACAGGCGCTCTTACTAAAACAGGCAAGTTTTCCAGTTTTGGAAGGTCATACAGGGTCATCTTGTGAGGACCATAACTTGAGTTCTAGAGCTCCCTTTGATGCATATAATAGCTTGTTGGAAAGCTCTACTCTTCTAGTTTCAGCCTATAAAGTTTCATAGAGAAATAATATGTGAGCTAGGAGAAATTAGCAAAACACTGAAGGTATGTTATTTCAGTGACTAGGAATTTCTGTAGAAGCAAAGTTCTCACTTTAGGCTATCATTTCTCAAAGTTTGGAGTGGCAATGAGTTGATGGTGACCATAGAGGTGTTCTAGTGTCACCTTAATTCATTTCTTGTGGTGTTTCATACATCAACAAATGCGAAGAAATTTTTGTAAGCAAAAAGTAAAGAAGTTACCTTCTGCAGGAAAGGGGGATAATGCCATAGCTAAGAGGCCAAGTGGACTACTTGAGGATTCTCTTCATCCCCTAAATTTACTTCATGAACCAGTGTTTCAGGACTGGTCTTACTTCAGAAATCATCTCCACTGTATGCAGGAGTGGAATTTAGCTTATATTCTGCAATATATTCTCTGGTCCATCCTTGAGGTATATCTGAAAAGGGGAGATCTTCTCTACATTCAGGCTCATAACTTTCCTTTCCTAAAACTTCTATAGTTGTTGTCCCTACAATGTTTGTATTCTCCTGCAAACTCTCATTCTCCAACTCCTTGTGAATTTTATGGCCTTTTCCTGCAACTCTTTCATCTGCATTTTCTTCCTCTATTTCATTGATTTCCATCGTGCAACACTCTGCACTTTCCATCATCCAATTCAATAATGTATCTTCTTCTTGGGGTAGATAGGGCATTACCTGAGTGTCCACAGTATACCCAGTAGTTTTCCCTGAGTCAAATCCTTCTTCCAAATGTAGTTGCAGTTGGCTATTGGTGCTTGTCGAAATCTAGAGTTTGTTTTTCCCCCAATCTTGCAAGCCTTTTGCTTGCCTTAGCCAAGGTCGCCTGAGGAGTAATGGGTAAGAAGTCTCCTGTGGACGTGCAACAACAAAAAACCCTAGAACAAAGTGGCAACCCTGTACTATCATAAGTACCTTTTCAATAATGCCAAGAGGCGCAACCCAATGTCGATCTGCTAGTGTAACTGTGAATGGTGCCACCTTAGTGGGGTTCAAATTCAGTTTCCTCATTTCAGAAATCTAACGTTTGATACTACATCAAATGAAGCATTCCAAATGTTACTATGTATATGAAAATTATGAGAATTTTGATACATCTCACAATTACAAAGCTTCATTTAAGCTACATTGTAGGACTTGAAAGTCAATTTATGGAGGCTCCCAAAAACCCACATTTAGATTATTTGAGGCACACTATTATGTGAGTTCTACTTTGGATTATAAATTCTTTTATGAAGGTGCAGAATAGCAAGTTCATGGATACATCAATGCATATTTGAATAGTAGTAATCCAAATAGAAGATCTACTAGGGGCTTTCTATTCTCACTTGGGAATGCTTCTGTTACATGGAACAATAAGAAGCAACCCACTATTGTTTTGTCAAGTACAGAGGCTGAATATAATGGTGCTCCAATCGTAGCATGTGAGGTTTCATGGCTAGATATGTGAGTTGTAGATTTAGGTGTGGAACTAGAGAATCCAATCATCATGTAGTGTGATAATCTTTGAAGCATATAGTTAACATGAAATTGTGTTTTTCATGCTAGAACAAAGCATATCAAGGTACATTATGAATTCTTTAGGGAAAACGAATTACCATGTGATATTGATCTTGTTTAAGTGAGGATAGATGAGGAGGTTAGTGATATCTTTTCTAAAGCACTTGGAACAAAGAAGTTGAATAAATTTTGAAAGATTCTTAGATTACAAGACATGATGTTTATCTTGAGGAGGATAATTGAGACATCAAGCTCAACATCTGATGCTCAAGGATGAATGTACCACTTTCGCATCTCTTTGACATGTAGTGAGCTTCATCTAATTTATCTATCGAGAGTGATGGCACATTTGTTTCTTGCCAACTCACTTGTTTTGCTGACAATATGATTTTCTTTATGTAATGCTCTTTATATATTGTACTTATTTTATTGTTATATTAGGTCATTCTTGTATATTCTCCTTATGTAAGACAAGCACTAGAAGAGGATCATTCATCCTTGCCTAAATCTATGTGTGTGTTGCTCTCTTTGTATGTGAGAGTGTATGAGAGATATCTTTCTTATCTCCTTTCTCATGATATACTGAGCCTGTTCTTTTCCTTTTCTTGTTGGAGACTTGCCTATGTGAAGGGACAAATTCACAAGTGTATTACACGAGAATAAGAAAATCTATATAAGTTAGTTTGTATCAACTGACACGATAGAGGAAGACAATGAGAAAGTGAGTTAGTACTCATTTTGTATGACTGAGAATAGTCGCGCTTCTTTGCGTGAGAAAGCACCTGTGCATTTGTGAGGTTTCATAGTTATGGAAAGAGTTTATTAAACTTCTATGTATAAGTCTTCTTCTTCCATCTCCAGAGTTTGTCTTGTGTGAAATGATTTCAGAAGTTGAAGTTTTCCAAGCAAGTCGATGTCTGGCATCGCGTTTGTGCTAATGTCTTGTGTTCATAGGGTAATTCTGGCACTGAAAAAGTGGCTAAAAAAGCTCAAACTCGATGCCAGTCGATGCCAGCCATCGAATTTTCATTTTTAGCTAGTGATCTTTACTAAAATAGGCAAAATTTCCACTTTTGGAAGTCATACAGGGTCATCTTGTGAAGGCTATATCTTGAGTTCTAGAGATCTGTTTCTTGCATATGATATCTTGAGTTCTAGAGATCTGTTTCTTGCATATGATATCTTGTTGGAAGTGATATACATTTCACTAAAACATGTACCCCATTGTATTGGTGGCCTTTGTGGAGGTCAGACTTAATTAGTTACCTCAGACTATAGGATTGGCCCCTACTTCAATACTATCTTTGTTTCTACTGATTTTATTGTTAAGGAACTTTTTGGTATTGAGATTGTGTTTGCTGCTATTATGATTGAATCTCATAATTATATGGGCTCCAAATTTTCTATTGTTGATGCATGGGTTTCCTATTAAAGAAATGATCAGTAGTGGAGTGATTGTTCTTATATGCCACACTACTATAGGTCTCCTAGATTTTGTTGTGGATTATACCCTTAGTTCTTTCTACGGAGGAAATTAATAGAGTGATCATCCCCACAATTATGATGTCCTTCACTAGGTGGTGTACTCTCTTGATTCTTGTGATCTAAAATTGGGTGAATTAACGTTTTAGCCAACCTTTTTACATGATCATCCAAAAGAGGAATCTCATTGCACATTAGCATTGTTAGCTCTTTTAGGGTCTCCATAGGGAGTTCCAACTTGTCTTCTAGATTAATACACATTTTTATGCAATAATCAAATGAATAAATAGCACATCAATAAATAGCAAGACCATCTTCTTCTTCGAGGGCAACTCATTCTGTTGATATCTTCACATGTACTACTTAAAACATCATGCACTTATCTAATATTTCATTTAAAGATGATTGTTTGAAATTCTATATCAACAAAGAAGTGTCATGTCTAATCTCTCATTTAGAGAAAAAGCTATGAATTCTTCCAAACAGTAGATGAAGTTCCCAAAATTTTGAGTTCTTCAATGTTGGAGCCATGCGACAACATAACCATTGAGGTTGAGTCCAAAGGCCTCGTATTGTGTAAAGATATTATTGACCTAATGTGCATGGAAATTATTTTTTTCTATTGTGCAACATGATCATGGGGATTCCGATAACTCTCATCAGACTTCCTCATATAGTTAGAAACTTGATGAGGTCAAAGTCTCTAACCTAAATAATGTCTTATGATTACCACTTATGGCTAAGGAGGATAATTCCTATGCATTTGTTGTCTAGTAGCACCTTTGATGATTGATAATAAAAACAATTTGATATGATTGTTCAAATCTTGAATCTCTTGTTCTTGCTTCTATGACACCTTTTGGTATATTGGAAAACCTAGGGCTTAGTGTGCCTATCATAAATACTTTGGTCACATAGATTGGTTGGCATCAATAGACATTTTTTCTTGAATGTTCGGGTGCAACACTTAGAATTTTCCCATGATTGTATATTTGTATACAAACATGTTTGGTACTTTAGATTATCTAAGCTCCTAAAATTTGATGACGGGTTCCTCTTGCTAGTAGAAGGGAAGGGTCCAAAAAGATTTGCTTTCCACAAAGTGGCAATCCTCTAAAGTCTTCCCATCATGTAGGACCTTAGTCAAGAATAATTTTTTTTGCCGCATAGATTTACTTAGGATCGTCCTCTCCCACAATCGCAAGATGTTTATGTGCGAATCTGCTTTTCCTTCTCTTGAGTTATGGTGTTTAACGTCAAGGAATTCAGCTCCAAAATCATCAAGTTTCTCTCGGTTCTCACTAAACACATACAAAGATATATTCCTATCCATATAGGCATTGCCCTCTTGATTTGTAGTAGGGTTGTGACAAATGGCAAGTTTCACATCGGTATTCATTAGCTCTATGCCCATTCGTCTTGTTGTACATGAGAAAAATGTCATACTCTGCTCCTACGTTGAATAAGAAAATTAATTCATCATCGAGATTCTCACGTTGCATGTTGAATATTGCAACCGACATCTCGTCAGATGCACTCTCCAACTCACTTGAAATTCCAAAAAAGTTAATCGGTCTCAACCTATATGAAGCCATGCTTTCCTTCTTACGAATCTTACTTCCATCTATGTTCTTGGTGTGTGAATCCATGTTGTGCCCTCATAGACTAAGAGATCTTCAATTTTTATAATATTTCCATATCTTTAAAGCATATACGTGACAGTGTTTGTGCAAGTGTATCCCACTTGTGAATGGTATGATGGCATGCGTTGCCATTACAAAAGACTAAGGAACAAATAATCCAATGTGATCAAAATATTAAGTCATAGACAGCGATATTTTGATGACATCCACAGTAAGTCTATACTTACTCTCAAACTAGTGATAGCACGTGCTATTGGATGTTTTTCCTCACTATTCGCGGAGTAGAGCTTTGCATGTTGAAGTCCACGACGCTTCTGGATGATCCCCGGAAAAGATAATTGTTATGTGGACTTAAACGCTGGTTCCACTCTTTGTTGCATACACGGATTAGGTGTATCTTTTTCGTAGTTGCGTGTGCCGAAACACACACCTCTTCGTCGTTCCGCAGCGACAATAATGAAAGCGAATCAAAATTGTCTCCTTCCCATTCGAGACTCGCCCAATTCTATCATCAGAGGAAGTTTAGAGTATACAATGGCGTGACTTGGAAATAGCTGTGTGTCTCCTTCGATGATTCCAGCTGAGTTGTTTAACTATATACGCATCAAACGGCGACCAAGGACACATTTGATTTGGATGTACTAAGATAATTAAATCGGCTTAAAATATACTTTGACTAGAACGTAGGAAAAAATAATAGAAGACTTCACGTGTTGCTCATTCACTGTCGGTAGAGCTATGCAGCGATGGTGATAAAGATATTCTTGTGGCAAGGATTTCATACGCATCGCTCTCAGCAATGCATGACTCGCAATTGATATTCCTTATCCGGGGAAACTTATTGATGTACTAGCCTAATCAAACCGACTTAAAATAGACTAGAACGTAGAAAAAATAATAGAAAACTGGACGTGTTGCTCTTTCAATGTGGGCTTTCAATGTCGGTAGAGATACGCAGCGATGGCGATAAAAATATTATTGTGGTAAGGATGCCATACGCATCGCTCTCAGCATTGCATGATTCGTCATTGTCAATTCCTTCCCGGGGGAAACTTATTGGGGTCAGGTTCTGCTACGTTCTCCGCTACTACTGAAGAAGCTTGCTCGTGCGGAGATCTAGCTCTCCACAGAAATACATGATTAGACTGAAAGGGGGGAGGGGTGGTCCATGGCGTAACTTTCATGGCAGGATGCGCCGAGCTCCAAGATCTTTGAAGGCGTTAGTGACAGGAACAAAATGCATGATTGCCGTGAAGGCGGGCCACGATGTGACGCCGAAGAGTAACAAAGTGCAGTATCAGCGTGACGGCTGTACTAAACTAAAAGCGTGATGTAGCAGAACACGGGACGGCATCACCTCCATCGCGATTTGCGAGTAGAAGACACGAGGTTGGCATCGTCTTCTTGAAGAACTTTTCGGAGGACCTCAAGGGGCTTCAAAAGGAGTTGATGACACATACAGAATACACGATTGCCGTCATGCCGGGCCACCACATGACGTCCAAGAGAGCAGGAGCGCGCGATATTTGACGCGTACACTAAACCTAAAGCGTGATGTCGCTGCCTGCCCACATTAAGCTATGGCAACAAGAATGTACACGTTGCCATATCTCCAAGAAAGTGTTTTTTTTTTTAATAAAAACAAGTTCGGCCTAAGCTTAATCTACCGGACTTTAATTAAAATAAAGAAAAAAAGTTACAAGTGAATGGGATTAGTGCCCATGGGACCCCCCAAATCCCACAATGCAGGGGAGGAGTACGGCAAACTAGAGGGCATTACAAATGAGGCGGATAAATTTATCATCACCCTCATGTGGGACCTATTTGGATTTCAACTTGTTGTTTTCAAGGAGATAAATACAATGATGTCTAAATGGTGGAGATCTCTTATCTCGGGAGATTCTTTTACCTAAGAGAAACAAGGATTTCTCGATCGACCATTCCTTAGGAGTTTGGCCAAAATTGACAGCACATCGCTCCCTCCAAATCTTCCAGAGGGTCTCACCTCTGATGGCATTTCACAGCCTCGATGAGCAACCGACCGCCTCACCTAACATCGCCTGTTGCCAGTTGATTTGGTTCGAGAGTCTCAATACTCGGGTCACGTGGCACCAAATAACACGGGACTTGGGGCAGCCGAAGAACAGGTGAGCTAAATCTTCGATGCACCGATGGCAACGCTTGCACCATGGCGGCACACCATAGATTTTGTTAGCCCTTGCATTGGACCAGATACCTTTATGCAAGATCTACCACATGAGAACGGACTTTTTGACCTCAATTAGGGGATGCCAAATAGATATGAATTTTCGTTCCCACCGAAGTTTGGTCCAAGAAAGGCACCATCTCTTGTTAAGAGTGTGGTGAACAACTAAATCCTCTTTGAAGTTGGGGGTTCTGGATAGCTTCTTGCCATTCTCCATTTGAGGCCCTCCAGGCAAGGAAGATCCTGACCGTAGAGCAGGCGGGTAGTTGACCGGTCCCAAGCTAAACACCTGCTTTGAAGAAGAGTCCATTCCTCGAAGGTAACTCTAAGTCTCGGATCCAAATCTTCGAACCTAATCCACTGGCTGGTCTCTTGTTTCCAAAGTTGTTTCCACTGTTTGAACCCCTTGTTCCATAACCGCTTTGCAGTTTGGAGGTTCCAAGACTCCACCCCCCTAATACCACTGATCGGGAACCAAATAGAGTCATTTTGTCTTATCCCAGCCGCCCACTTCCACTCATCACTGATTCTGATGAACTGTTTGGTCTTGTTCCAATTCTTCCATAAGGAACACACGAGGCTAGAGCCTTTAGGGGACACCGGGTGGGGGGACATCCTTCTAGCCAGGATAGCCAACTAAGGTAAGGTCATCCGTGTTTCTGAAGATCAATTTAGCCGAAGAGGACTCTCTATTGCTCCAAGCCTTGATAAGCCACTTTGCCTCTAGCTTGTCAGCCAACCCAACAATATCCAGAATTCCTAAGCCCCCTGAGTCTTTAGGGCTAGTGCAAGTTTCCCATTTGATTTTGGGAATTCCCCTCCTGTTGGGGTCACCAGTCCAAAGGAAGTTTTTGCAGATTCTTTCCACTTTGGCCAATTCTTTCTCCTTAGGTCTCCAACATGAGATAAAGTAAATAATTGTAGACATCATAAATGTGTTAACAACCATAGCACGCCCTGCCAAGTTGACTTGCATACCTTTCCAATGATTGAGCTTGCTATCAAGCTTGGATAGCACCCAATTTCAGTGTTGGTCCATTGAGATGTCAAATCCCATCAGAATGCCAAGGAGACAGAAGACTTGACCGCTAGGGATAACTTGACATCCCTGATCCATCAACAATTGGGGAGTACGTCCGCTCATTCCTCTAAAAGCAGTTTTAGCATGGTTGATTTTTGAACTTGACGCCACACAAAAGGTATTGAGGCACCACCAAAACACCTCAATGCTGTTTATATCGTTATGCATAAAAGCATTCATGTCATCAGCAAAAAGTCTCGCAATCATTTGGCCGTGATTTAGAGGTAGGGAAAGACCCTTGAGATTGCCAGCATCCATGTGATGCTTTAACAAGCAACTGAGTCCATTCGAGGCGATAGCGAATAGTAAAGGAGCCAGAGGGCAGCCTTGCCTAATTGATCTTTTTAAACGAATGGGCTCAGAGAGTTTACCGTTGATATTTATTCTAGTTGAGGCATTTCCAAGAAGAGTGGAAACCATCTTTGTGAACTTTTGGCTACATCCAAGGTCTTTTAATGATTGAAGAATAAAGTCCCATTCGAATCTGTCATACGCTTTGTCGAAGTCGATCTTAATGAATACCAGATCTTGAGCAGACTCCTCAGCAAAAGCGAGGCCTTCCCAAATATCGACAATTGCTTCAAGTATAGATCTACCTTTGATAAAACCTTTCTGGTCCTCACATAGCCATGACTTTAAATGACAAGAGATTCTGTTGGCGATAACTTTTGCAATTATCTTGTATCCTGTTTGGAGCATGGTAATCGGACGCCAGTTTTCGATTTTGTTCTTATCTCCCCTTTTGTGGATTAACTTGATGACGCCATTATTAAGACACTCAGGGAAGGCACCGAATGAGAGAGTCTCCTGCCACACGCGACGAAGTGGGGTGGCCACCTCATGTTTGAAGGACTTGAAAAACTCATTGGTTAGGCCATCCGGACCTGGACTTTTCCCATTGGGAAGGGCATCAATAACCTCGATAATTTCATTCTCATAGATATTAGCATCCAGTAGAGCAATCAAGTTCTGTGGGATTCTGGTTTGAGCAACCCTTGAGATGGTTGCCATGGAGTCGCGCCTGTGGGGGGAAGGAGGAGTCGAGACCCCGAGAAGATTGGTAAAGTGCTCGACGATGATAGATCTATTCTCCACTTCCGTGCAGCACTCGGTTCCATTGTTATCGACCAATAGGGGGATGGATTCCCTAGCTTGTTTCCTTTTGAGGATGTTCTCTTTCGATGGTTTGTCGGCCTTCCCCGCCCACCAGTCTTTGAAGAAAAATTGTAGATTTTTCCTTTGAACCTCCTCCTCTAATCTTAGCCTTCCTCTGATTTTCAAAAGACCTTGTTGGCAATTTAACTTACCTTTGTTCACCTCTTCTTCAAGCCGCGAGAGCCTCCGGTACACCGTTTTCTCTTCTATTTTTTCGGATATCTCTTATAGCCTTTTGAGTCCTGATTAGAATTTTTTGAGTCCTTTCCACCGCGCTTCTCCAACACTTAGCCAGTTCATTACAAAAAGCAAAGGCTTCTGCCCACACCTCAGAAATTTCTTGGTGGATAGAGGGGAGGGAAAATGATGTCTCACAAGCATGAAACCAAGGGGCTTTCTGGAACATGGGGATTGGTTTGAAAGACAGAGTAATCGGGTAATGGTCCGAGATAGTCAGGTCCATGTGTTGGGAAATTGAAGGAATACCCCAGTGAAGGATGGTGTTCTGATCGATGTAACATCTATCAAGTCTTGCTTTCCTCAAAGAGACCCCTAATTGGATATTTGACCAGGAGAACCCCTTCATGTCTTTCACCTCGACCAGGTCGAGATGGAGCTTGATTTTATCCCATATCTCTTTCTCCTGACCGTCAATAATTTTCCCTTTGTTATTCCATCGGTCCTCAGGAAACTCGACCATGTTGAAGTCCCCACAAATCAAAACATTATGTGAAAGGGAGTCGAGGGAAGTCCAAGTATCCATTCTATCTGCTTCTCCATTAGGGGCATAAATTGAGACCACAGTGAACGGGAAAGGGAACCCGATAGAGACAGCAATCCAACGATGATTCCGACCTTCAAAGTCGAGGTCACATTGCCAGACAAGGAGTGACTAATACCGATAGAAGCCCCCCCCCCCTGTCCCCCTAGGGTGAGAAGTGGAGAACCAAAGGTGGTTCGGAGAAATGCATTTAAGCCGTTTCTGGAGATCCTCTCCATCGATTTTAATCTCTTGTAAGCAAATAAAGTCACGGCTGAAGCACTTGTCTTTGAACCATCGGCCAATAATCGAAGCTCTTGACGGGTTAGACAGACCCCTGACGTTTAATGATGTGAATTTCATTAAAGATGGTTGCCCTCTTTGAGGGGAGGGACCCGATCTTTTTTCTTCTTGTGGTCTTCTTTTTTCCTCCCAGCTTCTTGACTTAGGATCCTACTCTTGAGGGGGCTCTTCCAAGGCATGCCAGAAGGTTGTTTTCCTTTAAGCTTTGACTTTTGTTGCAGTAATCTTGGAAAACATGCTGGAAGGGTAGGACCAAGAGAGGAGCTTTCGCTGTCTGGGTTGTCTTCATTGCTAGTAGTGAAGCCTTCCTCTTTACTCGTGGTGTAACCTTCTTGGTTGTCTTCTTTGTTGGTAGAGCACCCAAGGTTATTATCAGTGGGGTCTTCTTCAAAGTGGTTGTCCCCCTGGGAAGTCGATCTCATTAATCTCTTTTTCTAGGTTACAATATATGTTATTCGAGGGGGCAATTGTCGTGGCGTTCTTTGTTGTTGATCTTCGAGGGCTAGCTTTCCTCCTGCGTCTTACTTCAGTGAATCCTTCTGAATCCGTCTCAGCCACGCGAGTTCCCTCTTCTTCCTCCATTGGAGGGGGATGACCCCGAGTGTCATCTTGGGGGAAGGGATCCAAGGTCCCATGTGGTTTAGGCTTGTTTTTATTGGTACTTTTCTTTAGCGGGAAGTCTTTGATCCAAGAAAGTGTTGTCATGCCCGGAGATTAAGCAATTGATAACAGGAGTAAACATCATGAACGTCAAGGCGGAGACATGACGTCAAAGAAGGGGAGCCACCCAATTACACCATGACGGCTGCACCATGTCGATGTCACGCATCGCGTGACGCACAGTATTACACGACACAACAACAATGGCGGCATTCGAACTAAGGGGATAGAGTGCTAAAGAGCTGCAAAAGATTCATTTGCGGAGTTCTACGCTCTGCAGAGAACATAAATAGGTTGAGGGGCCTGCGATGACGACACGACATCGCTGTCAGGACGAGGGTATCCAGTAAGCATGGGGTCGACGACCTGCCGTGCGCAGCGTGCTCAGAAGACGGCAGGAAGACGACCATCAAGATGACGGAGATGTACTCAGAGCAGAAAGACAACTTCGCCCATGTACATGACGCAAGTGAAACACGGAATTTTCTTTCTGAAGAAACAGGAAAATTATATTAATGGAGGAAGCTTACATTCTGAGCATAGGGCAAGAGTGTAGAATAAAGGAAGTTCAAGAAGTAGCATAAATGGAAGCATGAAGGGAAGCACAGAATAGCATAGACTGCGAAGATGATAGAGCAGAGTAGACGCACAAGACTAGATAAAACAAGAGAAGTTCTCTATACAAAAAAATGTCTCTATATTCACAATGATGGAGTATCAACAACTCTATACAAAAATGAATTTCTAAGCTCTTTATATAGAGTTTTGGGAATGAATATGTGCCAATGATTTTCTTGTACAAAAGTAGTGAAGAATATTTAAAGTACTAAAGGAATGGATAATAACTAAAAAATTGCTCAACAACTTTTTCACAAAAATAATGGATGCTATTTTAAAGCACTAAAAAGAGTGGTCAACTTTTAATGACCCTTTTATAAAAATAATGGCTGAAGTTAAAAACTATAAAGCAATGATCACGGTTGATTATGCTTTTTACAAAAAATCTGGATAATAATTAAAGTGCTAAAAGAATGGTTATTCATGAAAATAGATCGTAAAGCAGAGATGCGCAACATTCTCCCCCTCAAGCTTTGCTTGAATATTCTAGTAATCCAATCAATTGTTTGAATCTTTGTATCTTTGTTCCATCAAGAGCTTTTGTCATCATATCTGCAAGCTGATCTTTTGAAGATATAAAAGAAATGTTGATCTCTTTTGAAACTACCTTCTCACGAACATAATGGTAATGAACTTCAATATGCTTGGTACGTGCATGGAAAACTGGATTAGCTTCCAAATGTATACTGCTCATATTGTCACCATAAATTTGTGGAGTTAAACAAAGAAGATGTAAATCTTCAAATAACTTTTTGAACCACATTACTTCACATGTCAATTCTGCAAGCGCACGATATTCTGCTTCTGTAGATGAAAGCGCCACTGTTGGTTGTTTCTTTGAACTCCAAGATACAAGTCGATTTCCTGTCATTAGTAGATAGTCACTCGTGCTATGTCGATCATCTTTATTTCCTGCCCAATCTGCATCACTAAAAGCTTTAATATCAAGATTAGTATCACATGAGTAAAATAAACCTTAATTCAAAGTGCCTTTCAAATAGCGTAGCACACGCTTAGCCGCATTCCAATGTACATCTGTAGGCTTATGCATGAATTGTGAGAGTACTCCAACTACATAACCAATATCAGGTCGTGTACTTATAGCATACAATAATGATCCAATCAGCGATCTATATATGTCTACATTTTCCAAAAAAACACCATCATATATACTCAATTTTACATTAGGCTCCAAAGGATTTGCAACTACTTTACATTTTGACAAACCAAACTTTTGAAGTAAATCACAAATGTACTTCTTTTGGCTCAACCATATACCTTGTTCATCATAAATAACTTCAATTCCCAATGCATAACGTAAAATCCCCAGATCTGAAATCTTAAACTCCTTACCAAGTTTCTTCTTAATTTTATCAATTTCATCAATAGCGCTTCCTTTAATGATAAGATCATCAACATAAATGCAAATATACACACATTGATCTGTTACAAACTTAACATATAAAGAAGGATCTACAGCACTAGGTTTGTATCCTTGAGCTTCCAAATCACTTACCAATCGATGATTCCAAGCTCTAGGTGCATGTTTCAAACCATATAATGCTTTTGTTAGTTTGCAAACAAAATTTGGATATTTTTCATCTTTAAATCCTTCTGGTTGCTCCATATAAACCTGTTCTTGTAATTGACCATTCAAAAAAAACACTGAGTCATATTGAACGAGAACAAAGCCATGTTCTCCTTTAGAAATTACAAAAGTATGTTAAAAATAAGGAAAAATTAGCCTATTTTCAATTGTTCCATAGAATTGATAAGGCCCATTTTAATTAGGGCATGAAAATCATATGATTTTATTTCATGATACTTTGTTTCAATCTTTATTTCAATTTTTGTTTATAAAAACATGCTATATTCAACATTACAAATTCCAATTAGAACTTTAACCAATCTTAGATGATTAAGACTACATGATTTCATGAAAATGGAAATTGAAAAGTAATTCATTTTATTTCAAGCCCACATAAAGTATAATTCTATGCCATTTTAAAAAGGGATTAGAATACGTCTAAGAAGGATGCATTTTCCATGATGTTTTAAGACTTTTATGTGATAAGAGTGAATCATATAAGGAAGTCAACGCTCGCTCTTGACAATACAAAGCATAATCATACAACAACCAGGTGTCCATATATGTGTACTACTAATAATAGCCAATTATGCCAAAAAAAATACCATGAGATCAAAATGAAATAGATGAGATTAAATTGACTATACATATTGAGAGAAAACACCATGCATATCATCATACATGATTCATTCATGTCTAATAATCCAAATGAAAGAGACTTTATTGTTCATCGTTGCACATTCTATGAAATAAATCTATTAGTTTTTACATACTAAGAGACTTCAATAAAACTTTGTTCAAGTTACATTAATCGAATACTCTAAGACATTTCTTTTTTCCTTGCCCCAAGTCTTTATCCTTTGAAAAATCGCATTTCTCTCCCTCTCTCCCCTTTCTCTCTCTCTGAGCATTATCATGGTCAAAGTTAAAAAGCAAGACAATATATCACGTTTGATATTACTTTGTGAGAACATATTGCATGCGTTGAAAGCGAAATGTTTAGTCTTTTTTACTTTGTTAAAGTGAAAACTATACTTTTCCGCGAGAAGTTGATGCTTGGCATCGAGTTCTCGCTGAAAACTATACTTTTCAGCAAGAAGTCGATGCCTGGCATCGACTTCTCGCTGAAGTCGATGCCAGGCATCGACTTCTCGTTGAAGTCGATGCCAGGCATCGACTTCTCGCTGAAGTCGATGCAAGGCATCGACTTCTCACTGAATTCGATGCCAGGCATCGACTTCTTGCTGAAAAGTATAGTTTTCAGTGAGAAGTGGATGCTAGCATCGACTTCTCATTGAGAATGAAAGAAAAAAATATAAAATTCACTTTTTTCTCACTGAGAAGTCTGCACCAAGGTGTTGATGATCATCTATACTTTGTGGGCACGGAAAGACAACATGAGGTAAAATTATCTTCTAACGCACTCTATTAGTCGTGCCTCCCTCTAGACTTTGAGTATGCTTTGTTGTTAGTGAGTTTTAGTCATCGTTAGTGAGAGTTGATCCACTCAGGAACATCGATGCTCCAAATAAAGAGAGAAGAGAGCCTATCTATGCCACCTACAAGTCACACAATCCACACACGCTAATGAGTGATGAGCTTTGCTCTATACTTCCATACCAAAGATATATACACATAGAAGGTGTTTGGCAAGAATCACAGAAGTGGAGATAGTCTATCTCAATCCTCATTACTGCACTTTGATTCCCTTTTGCATGCACAAAGAGGTGTGATCATATTATCCATAATCAAAGCCTTGCCACAGATTATCTATTTGTGCAATAATGAACAACATAGTCTCATTTTTTTTCCTCTCATTTTTGGTGAGATGCCGATGTCTAGCATGGACATCTTTCCAAAATCTATATTTGTTGGTCTAAGAAAGTATGGAATATATATTTCCATTAAAAGAATTTAGAAGGAAGAGTATGATGTAACTGTTGATGTGTGAAACATCACAAGAAATGAATTAATGTGACACTAGACAACCTCTATGGTCACCATTAACTCATTTCCACTCAAAACCTTGAGAAATGATAGCCAAAACCAAGAACTTTACTTCCTTAGATTTTTCGAGTCACTGAAATGACATACCTTTAGTATTTTGCTAATTTATCTTTGCTCAAATATCATTTCTCCAAGATCTCTTGATGGATGAAAGTAGAAGAGTAGAGCTTTCCAACAAGCTATGATATGCAATAAACAGATCTCTAGAACTCAAGATATAGCCTTCACTAGATGACCCTGTATGACTTCCAAAAGTGGAATTTTTGCCTGTTTTAGTAAATCTGATTTCAGCCATGTCTTTTATTTTATGTATATTTACATGTCCTATTCGCTTATGCCATAATTCGATCTGAGAAATCTTATTATTACCAACTGAATAATAAGAAACAAAATTAGGAGCTGCATCCAATGTAAAAAGTCTTCCTTGGCGTTGACCTTTTGCCAAGACTTTATAATTCTGCTTCGGATTTTCAACAAAACACCCAGATTTATTGAATCGCACTTGATAGCCATGCTCCACCATCTAACGAACTGAAACAAGATTTTTACTTATTGACGGTACATGCAGAACATCTTTTAAGATTTTATTACCTTTTCGATCTTCAAAGCACACATCTCCAACTTGTGCTATATGATGCATTGAACTGTCACCTGTTTCAACTTTACCATCAAACAAAGGTGCATGTAAATTAGCAAACCAATCAACATTATTACTCATATGATTACTACATCCACTCTCAACATACCATACATCATTGCTATGCATTAGGGGAGAAAATGAACCCTGAATGGGCCTTTTAGATTAAGGAGAGATTAGTGATCGACCAATGAGAAGAGGGTGGTGGCCACAGTCTAGTCCTTTAATCACATAGGCTAGGCATAGGCTTCCCTGGTTTTTGTGTGGTCAAAGAGGAGAAAACCGGATAGATCTCATGGTTTTTCTTGTTTGAGTGGTTTTGAAAGTCTTAAAAATGGATTATAGCCCTTGGATTGGCTCAAAGATCCAAAGGATGTGTTTGAATTGCAAAAGTCAAGGCAACTTCTCATTTGGACCCTTGGATTGGCAAAGCTTACAATGGCATTGATCAAAGCACTCAACAAACCTGCGCCTTTCAATGAGAACCATTGGATTAAGCTAGAAATCGGACGCTATAGATGAATTTCGCAGCAGATCGGCGCTATTTTCGAAGCTGAGCGGCGCTTGCAATATGGATCATTGGATCCAAGCTTCATCTAATGGTCAAGATTAAAGCCCCTCAAGATGAGGGCGCCTTTTCTTCTCCACGCTTGGATCAGACTACGATCTAACGGCTCTGAATAGTAGCCGATTTCGCTCAGCCCCAAACGCGCTTGAGCGTTAGATTCAGGCCACATCCGACGGCTGATATGGCAAGCGAAAATAGAATCAGCCCCAAATGCGGGCTATCGTTGAATTTAAGGGGATCCAATGGCCATAAAATGTGCAGAGGGAGTCTAAAAAAGCCTGCGTGAATAAATCCAAATCCCACGATTTGAAATGATTATCTCTGTAGAGCCTTGAACGCATCAATCTAAGCCATTGAAATTAAGCATCCAAAGGCTCATAAAATTCCAAATTTGATCATTCAAATATAAGAGCCATCAAATAATATTTTATTTGACAATACCACTAGTGGTTTTCTATGCCACCTTAATCCCACTGATTAAGCATTTTAATCCCTGAAAATTAGGAATCCTTACAAGGCCCATGCAGGGCTCACTTTTTCCCCTAATGGAGTTGCATCTGTATTCACATTCATCATTAGTACATTTCCATGATTTTGTTGCTGAACAAAATTACCCTGTGTATGATTTTGCCTTGCATATCCATCTCGCCCTTGATTATGCCAACAATCACGAGATATATGACCAGCCTTACCACAATTATAACATGTTATACCTGAATTACCTTGATACCCATTACGTCCTCTGCCACGGTAGGAATATCTTCACCTACCACGCATATTCATATCTGAGCTGCCAGAATCATAATTGTTGTTTATCTCATTTGGACCTCCACGACCTCTAAAACTTCCTCTTCTACCACCTCTTTGACCACGCTGATTTCTTGCATAAAGTGCATGACCTACACTACCTTTCTGCATAGATTGTCCACCATTAATATTAATTTCTTCTGTTATCATAAGTGGAACCAACTCATCAAAATCAGGCAACTCCGCTCTCACAAATACAGAAGTTGTAAAAGCTTTCCATTTTTCATCTTCTTTTAAACCATTTAAAACAAATGCAACTAAATCATCATCTTCAACTATGCACGAAATTGAAGCAAGTGCATCGACGATCTGCTTAATTTTTAAAACATAATCATTTATTGACTGTCGTGCATCCTTTTGCAAATTATTTAATTCATTTTTCAATTGGATTCGTCGTGCCTTAGTGGTTGTTGAGAAGAGTCGCTCTAATGCTTCCCAAATCTCCTTGCTTGTTCTCAAGTTCTGTATGTGTCCTATCATGCTCGACTCAATATTTTGTGATAAAACAAGGATTACCTTCTTGTCACGCTCATTCCACCTCTGATATTCTCGAGCTTGCTGAGGTGTCGGATTTTGGTCAGGCAAGTCAGGTCGAGGTTCTGTACCACTTATAAGACCATACAAATTCCTACCCATAAGATATGCAGAGATGCAAAAACGCCAGGCTTGATAGTTGGTTTTACTCAATTTTTCTATTTGCTATTTCCGTCAGCCATCCTAAAAGAAGGTAATTCTAAACAAAGGTACTCGCAAATTATCAGCTTATTGGTGTTGCATCTTATGCATATACCTCATGTATAGCAGCTTTGATGCATCAACCTCGCTCTGATACCAATGTAGAATGAAGGAAGTTCAAGAAGTAGCATAAATGGAAGCATGAAGGGAAGCATAGACTGCGAAGATGAAGAGAATAGCATAGACTGCGAAGATGATAGAGCAGAGTAGACGCACAAGACTAGATAAAACAAGAGAAGTTCTCTATACAAAAAAATGTCTCTATATTCAAAATGATGGAGTATCAACAACTCCATACAAAAATGAATTCCTAAGCTCTTTATATAGAGTTTTGGGAATGAATATGTGCCAATGATTTTCTTGTACAAAAGTAGTGAAGAATATTTAAAGTACTAAAGGAATGGATAATAACTAAAAAATTGCTCAACAACTTTTTCACAAAATTAATGGATGCTATTTTAAAGCACTAAAAGAGTGGTGAACTTTTAATAACCCTTTTATAAAAATAATGGCTGAAGTTAAAAACTAGTAATGATCACGGCTGATTATGCTTTTTACAAAAAATATGGATAATAATTAAAGTGCTAAAAGAATGGTTATTGATGAAAATAGATCGTAAAGAAGAGATGCACAACATAGAGCCACTGCAACAAAAATTACAATGAAAGCAACATATGAGCAACATATCAAATCTCTGGCTTGAGTACAAGGGGTGATAAGAGATCTCCATCTACAAAAATTGCATTGTATCAAATCTCTCACTTGAGTACAAGGGGTGATAAGAGATCTCCATCTACAAAAATTACATTCAGATAGCAGCCTATGAATATCTTGACTGGCGATTGGGGCTTTGTTGATGTTCTAAATATAGTTAACAAAGACTTTCCTCATAATGTAAGGGAGGGTAATGAGGAAATTCCTATTTCCTTTACGAAGCCAAATAGACCAGAGAATGTGTCCTCTCCAAATGTTCCACAGCAGTAAGTCCATATTTTCGCAACATCCAAGCAGCACAACCAAGTCATTGAGCATGGGAAATCCATTGAATTGAGGGTACTTTTCAACAAGCTTCCAATACTTCTTGGCATGAATACAATCAAAGACCAAATGGGAAACATCTTCCACTATGCCACAGAATGTACACAACCCTCCACCAAGTCTGCGGAAGCACGTGAACATCACAAGGAAGAAGAAGAAGCTTGGAGCACAACACACAAGACTGAATGTATTACTAGAGAATGTACAAAGATAAGTAGCCCATTAGGGCAATAGGCGTATATACAAGCCGAGGGAAAAAAACCTCCTAAAGAGGGAAAAAAGTGCCTCGGCGGTCCTAGAGTGTTCACACACATCACTACCTAAATATATCAACAAATCCCCCCTGGAGTGATGCGGTGAACAACTAGCTGGCACTCATGTATAAGGAAGTGCCAAGCTATGTGGAAATCACTCCACAAAAGGAAGTAAGCCCAAAGCTTTGCGGAAAGCTTCAAACTTCTCCCTAGGTGGAGCCTTCGTGAAAAGGTCTGCAATGTTCTCCTCAGTGGGCACATATGCCAAGGTGATCTCCCCAGCAAAGAACCTCTCCCTAACATAATGGTAATGCACCTCAATGTGCTTAGTGCGAGCATGGAACACAGGGTTCCTCACAACTGCCAATGCGCTCTGACTGTCAGTGAAGATGGTGGTGGCAGAAGACTGACCAACACCCAAATCAGCCATAAGGCATCTGAGCCATACACACTCAATAGTCGCTGTGAAAGTTGCCCTATACTCAGCCTCACAAATGGAAGTGGCCATAGTAGGCTGCTTCTTGCTCATCCAAAATATATATGAGCTACCAAGCATGAAGCAAAAGCCACTAGTGGACACACGAGTGTCATAGCAACCAGCCCAATCAGAGTCAGAAAAAGCATGCAAATATGGCGGTAGTGATCCCCCCTTGGGATAAAACAACCCAAGTAGTCGAGTACCACTCAAGTAGCGAAAGATACGCTTAATCGCCTGCCAATGCTTGACTCCTAGGCAATGCATAAACCTGCTCATCTATGAGACAACAAAGTGAATATCTGGCCGAGTAATGCACAAGTAAATCAAGCATCCAACAGCCTACTAATAGAGAATAGCATCAAATGCATCTCCAGCATCATGAAGACTCAATCATAAACCTGTCTGAATAGGAGTGGCAATAGGCTTACAGTCTTAAAGGCCAAAACGCTGCAATAATGTGTCAATATGTTTCATTTGACACAAAGCCATTCCACCATCAACGTGCATAAACTGAATGCCCAAATAATGATGCAAATGCCCCAAATTAGACATCTCAAATGAGGCATGCAAATTAGCCTTAAAATCAGCAATATGCCTCTCATGAGGACCAGTGAGCAGCATGTCATCAACATAAACCACAATGATCAGAAGTACATCATTAGCACGCTTGACATATAAGGTGCTTTCAATTGGACTGTTCTCAAAACCATGTGCAATTAGATAGGATTGTATCTTTTCATACCAAGCACGTGGTGCTTGCTTTAAACCATATAATGCCTTCTTTAACCTGCACACCTGGTTCTCATGCCCTTTCCGCACAAAGCCACGGGGCTGAAAAACATACACTTCTTCATGCAAGTCACCATTCAGAAATGCAGTTTTAATATCCAACTGATGTACATTCCAACCATAATGGGGTGCAAGTGCATAGATGCTCCGAACAGTAGTTATACGGCATGTAGGTGCAAAGGTCTCATCAAAATCAATGCCTCTTTCCTGTGGATAGCCCTTTGTAACAAGCCTAGCCTTATACCTATCAACTGTATGATCAGGTTTACGCTTCAGCTTGTATACCCACTTAGTGCCAATGGCCTTCTTGCTAGGAGGCAAGTCACATAAAGACCAAGTACCATTCTTCATTATTGCATCATATTCAAATTGCATAGCAGCCATCCAAGTTTTTGAATTTTTTGCTTCATCAAACGAAACACGCTCAGTCTCATCACAGAGACTACATGCAGCCATAGCATAGCAATCTGATGCAAAAGAGGCACTATCAGAGCCTGATCGAGTACGATATGACAGAGGTGCATCTAATTTGCTGTCACGCAAGGTCTGCACCAGCCATTTTGGTATAGTTCTTGCCTGCTCAATATCAGCTCTCTCATCAATAAGTGCATCATGTAAATTTGCATAAAAAATGGAATGATCTGCATCATCACATGAAACCTGCAAAGGCTGAGACGTTGCCTCACTAGGACCAGCACTAGACTATCCACCTGTAAAAAGAGGCAATAAAGTATCATACATGTCTTTGGAGCTAACAGATGTCTCGCTGAATAGCAACCTCCACAAAAACAACATCACAGCTAACCAGAATGTGTTTAGTCTGTGGATGATATAGATGATAGCCTTTACTTTCTGAACTGTACCCAACAAAAATACATTTTACTACTTTATCATCCAATTTTCTACGATGTTGTTCGGGCACTAATGCATATGTAAAACAACCAAAAACACGCACATGAGCAACAGATGGCTTGCAATCATGCCAAGCCTCATATGGAGTGATAGACTGCAGTGCTTTAGTGGGACTCCTGTTTAGTACATATGCTATAGACATGACAACCTCAAGCAAGAAACTATGTGGTGAAGCCTGACTCTTGACCATACACCTCACCATCTCCATGAGAGACCTGTTCTTTCGTTCAGCAACTCCATTCTATTGAGGTCTATACGGCACTATACACTGGTATTTTATCTCACGTTCAGCCAGAAATGCATTAAAATCAGAAGACATATATCCCCCCCCCCCCCCCCCCCCGATTAGAATGGAGGGTGCCCATTTTACATGCTGATAGATTTTCAGCCAAAACAAAAAACTGTTTGAAGCACATGAACAGTTTGGACTTTGCCTTCAATGGATATACCCATGCATGCCTGGAAAAATCATCGATGAAAGTCACGAAGTAAAGATAATTCCCAAAAGAAGGTGTCTCCATAGGACCACAACATCACTATGTACAAGCTGCAATTTCTGAGTAGCCTGAACTAGACCATCTTTTGGAAAGGATGAACGCTGCATTTTGCCCAAAATATAGCCTTCACAAACATGTTTTCCAGGTGCCTCAAGTTTGGGCAAAGAGGACACCATTTCAGATTTCTGCAAGTGTAGCAAACTAGCAAAATTCAGATGACCAAAGCGTGCATGCCAAAGCTTTGCATGTGACATATCCTGAGAATCATTTACTGCACATGCCAAATCATTTACAAATCTTTCATAGTCTATGAGCTTATACAGCCCACGACATAAAATGCCAGAAGCAATAATCACATCGCCTTTTGACAGATCATGAACTGTACACCTGTCATCAACAAATTCCACAACCAAGCCAATCTTGGCTAATGCAAAAACTGATAACAGGTTCTTCTTGATCCCTGGCACAAATAAAGCATCTTACAAAGTGAAAGAACTATCATCAAAAGTAGTCAAAATGATCTTACCAACTCCCATAACAGGATAAGAGGATTTGTTGGCGTATGTAACAGTATTCCCTGTAGGGGCAGGCTTGAGTGAAGAGAAGAAACTGCACTACGAGGTAATATGTTTGATCGCCCTAGTGTCAAAATACCAAACATCTGAGTCTATTGTAGACATGCACTGCTCATGAGAAGATGGGTCAAAACTCTTGGAGCAAGTCTATGACAAGCCTAAGTATTGGCTTGAGTCCCACAAAGTCATAGAAGAAGCTTTAAAATGAAGACTATGTAAAGTTCACTTGTGAACTACCTCTTGTAACTTTTGAAGACTTTACTTAATGTAAAAGTGAAAGAATCTTAAGTGGTTGAGTCCACTTGATCAAAAAGGGAAAGAGGAGACACGAATTCATGATTTGTGGTAGGTAGAGAATCAAATCAATCATTAATTGATTGGAGAGTGATTGAGGGGAGTTAACCTCCCAAGATCAACTATAAATACATGGTAGTCTTAGTCGTGGTTATGTGAAGTCCTCCAAGAGCTGAGCTTTATGCCATATCAAAGTGTGATTTCAAGGCACACATATGTATTAGTAAGTCCATTGTATTGTACAAGCAATATACTTTCATTTTCATGATCATTTGAGTTCATATTTCCATGTTCTTGTGAAGTGTACTACTCACTGCCATATCTCTCAAGATTCTTAGTCAGATTGCAGAGATGGTTTCTCTGAGCTTTGTGCATCATTTTCTGTGATTTAACTTGGTAATGTTAGCTTTATAAGTCTACTATGTGCTCACCAAGTTTCATTTCATTTAGGAGTTTCAATCTTCAGGTATGGTCAGTTGAAGTCAATAGTGTTTGTTCATTTTCACTTCTCTGTCAGGTACCCAACTTTTTTACTCATCTTGTCAGAGCTGTTTCTCAGTGTGTTCTTACCCAAATTCAATGATTTAAAGCTTTTTGGATTTCGCATAGGGTCTAGTATAAGAATACAAGACTTCCTAATCATTAGATCCTTAAATATGGAGTTATGTTCATTTTTCTGCTCACTGGTCTCATAACTGAGCAGCCCGTGAAAATCAGGATGATGTCATCACTTGTTAAACATCTTTCTCAGTGTGTGGTT
This sequence comes from Ceratopteris richardii, assembly GCA_020310875.1. Classification (NCBI taxonomy): domain Eukaryota; kingdom Viridiplantae; phylum Streptophyta; class Polypodiopsida; order Polypodiales; family Pteridaceae; genus Ceratopteris; species Ceratopteris richardii. Next base: position 8,351,499 of record CM035414.1, read on the forward strand.
CATTATTTTTTATGCGATTACTCTTGAAAGTTAGCTCTTTAAGTTAACTAGACTCATCTAAGAGGAATTAAGCTAATTTTTGCTGTGCTCAGAGAATTATGCAAAACACTGGACAGGTGTATGAACCAAAATAGCAAGTTCTTCACCTCTGAGCTAACTCCAACTTATCTGTTTTGATCTATCTGTTTGAGAGTGATCTTCCAAGGTACATAGGGTGTCTAATACATCCATTGGAAAGCTAAAAGGGCCTACCATATACTCCTGGAGTTCATTTGTCTTGTGTAGATCAAGGATTTTGCAACACCTCTTCACCTTCAAGCACATACCTATCCATCTCTTCAAAGTGGTATCAGAGCAAGGTTGGACAACATGGCAGATGGATTTCCTTCATCAATTGACAAATTGGATAGAGGTAACTACTCTGCTTGGTCATTAAGAACGGAAGCTTATCTCCAAGGTAGAATTTTATATGGTTATGTGGCTGGAGATGAAGTTATGCCAAGTTTCAGGAACAAAAGTCAACCAACACAAGAAGAGCAAGAAAGATTGAGTGCACATGGTGCTCCAAGGATGCACTTCCAAGGTCTTATCTCCTCAACTCTATCTCAGATTTTTTGTTGCCTCACATTAGAAGTTGTAAGACATCTCAGGAAGTGTGGGATGCACTTGAAGATTTCTTTTTTTCAAGTACTAAAGCTAGGAAGCATCAACTATGGCTGGATTTCACAACTCTCAAGAAGGCTCCCAAACAAAATGTGACTGATTTTGTCACAAAGCTCAAGGACATAGCAGATCAGTTGGGAAGCATTGGAGAGGTAATAGATGAAGAGCAAATTGTAAGGCAGGTCATCAATGGCTTGAAGGCAGATGATAAGTGGGAAGCATTCACCACAGTTATGGATTTGTACATGGACATGCATGTACCTGATTTCAATACACTCATTGGACAACTACTTACTCAAGAGACAAAACTTATCAAAAATGGAGAAAGCTCTAAAGGTAATCAATCTTCAGCTTTATACACTGATAAAAGCAAGTCCAAAGATAACAAAGGAAAGGCAAAGAAAGTGGATGATAAAGCAGGTACATATCAAGCTAACTATGTAGGTAGAGGAAGACATGGCAGAGGTAGAGGAAGAGGAGGTAGACAAGGCAGGGGGATATCCCAAGACTCCAACTCATGTTCTATTTGTGGATTAACTAATCATACAACTGAAAATTGCTTTAGGAATTCCTGGAATCAAAGAGGCAGAGGATACAATAGAGGAAGTTATGGATACTCAAGAGGAAGGTTCAACAATTATCATGGCAACTACAACAACTACAATCATTCAAACTATCAAGGAGGCTACAAAGGAAGGAGAGACTTCAATAACTACATAGAAGACTCAAACAAAGAGGATTCATTATTGATCATGAACATGGCTATGCCACAAGGTAAATCTAATGAGCATGTTTTCTACATAGATTCAAGTTGTTCAAATCATGTGGCACTCCTATCAGATTTCGAAGATCTAAGGAATAAGCATGAGGTACAAACAAGAGATTACACAAAACATCCTGTGGAGAAAATAGGCAATGTCAAAGCACTTGATGGAAACATCAACCTACTCAGTAAGGTACTCTATGTCCCTACCATTACAAAGAATTTGATAAGTGTTGGGCAGATAGTAGAGAAAGGGTTGCAAGTCAGGTTCACAAAAGCAGGAGCATTTGTTGAAGATCCAAGTCAAGGATTCAGAAGAATTGCAAAAGGTGAAAAGACAGGTAGATTGTTCACATTTGAATTACAAGACACTAGAAACATTGCTCTCTTTAATTATGCTAGTCAGACACTCATAGAATTGGAAGTATGGCACAAAAGGTTAGCACATATTGGTGAAAGGTCATTAAAGCAAATTTGCAGGGACCAAAGTGTACTTGGACTCCCTAATTTCTCAAAACAACATATGATTTATAAGTGTAGTGCATGTCAATTTGGAAAGTCTCGTAGGTTACCATTCATGAAGAAAGGTTATATGCATGGAGATCTCTTGGAGTTGGTTCATACAGATGTATGAGGACCTAGCAAGGAAGCTTCAATATCTCGATCAAGGTATTATGTCTCCTTTATTGATGATTGTAGTAGATGGACTATCCTATTCTTTATGAAACACAGAGATGAAGTTTTTTCATGTTTCAAAAGATATTTGGCTCTTGTGGAGAATCAAACGGGTAAATCTCTAAAAAGGCTAAGGTCAGATGGAGGGGGAGAATACTTCTCCCATGAGTTTGATTCTTTTCTTCAAGAAAGAGGAATCAAAAGAGAGGTAACTACAAGGTACACTCCTGAGCAAAATGGAGTGCCAGAAAGGAGGAATAGGACAATTGTTGAAGCTGCAAGTTCCATGTTAAATGAAAAGCATTTGCCTAATTATCTATGGGCTGAGGCTGTATCTACATCCACTTACTTGATTAACAGGTTGCCTTCAAAATCCCTTGATGGGATGACTCCATATGAGGCTTGGAATGGAAGAAGACCAAGCTTAGATCATTGTAAAATTTTTGGATGTATTGCTTTTGCTCATGTTCCTTCACAGGTTAGAGGCAAGATGGATCCAAAGGCAGAAAGGTGTGTATTTATTGGATATGACAACAATCAAAAGGGCTACAGGTTATACAACCCTACCAACAAAGGATTCTTGGTAAGCAGAGATGTAGTTTTTTATGAAAACAATTCATGGTATGAAGATTCATGCAGGAAGGTCAATTTAACATATGATCTTGAAGAAGATTTTCCAAACCTTGCTAGAGAACAACCAAAGATTGAAGAACAAGACACCTCAGAGGATGATGAAGAATCTCAGATGGAAAAGATCAAAGCATGGAAGTCTAAAGGTAAAGCAAAATTGCAGGAACTTGGACATGAGGCAGAATCATCACATCATGGCCTAAGAAGATCTATGAGGGAAAAGAAAAAACCAGAAAGGTATGGGTTTGACACCTCATTAGTAACTAGACATTCTATCTACATAGCACAGGAAATAAACCAAGAGGAGCCATCATCCTTTGAAGAGGCCAAAGCAAAACCAGAATGGAAGCATGCAATGAAGGAAGAGATTGAAGCACTTCAGGAAAATAGCACTTGGGATTTGGTGCCCAAGACTTCATCCATGAAGGTAATAGGCTAAAGATGGGTCTATAAACTCAAGAAGAATTTTGATGGTTCCATTAACTGGTATAAGGCAAGGATTGTAGCAAAAGGCTTTGCACAAACTCAAGGAATTGATTATGAGGAGACCTTCTCTCTTGTGGCAAAGATGCCTACTATTAGGGTTTTGCTTAGTATTTCCTCTTCCAAGAATTGGAAGACACTTCAACTAGATGTAAAGAATGCATTCTTGAATGGTTGGATAACAGAAGAGGTATATATGGTACAACCACCTGGTTTTGAGAATCAAGTTTATCCTGATTATGCGTGTAAACTTAACAAAGCATTGTATGGTCTCAAGCAAGCTCCAAGAGCTTGGAATTTCAGGCTTCTTTCATTCTTGCAACACAAAGGCTTTCAACCAAGCAAGGTAGATCCTTCACTCTTTATTAAAAAGAGTAATTCTGAGGTCATCTACATATGTGTATATGTAGATGATATTATATTGACAGGAAATGATGCAGATGGTATGAAGAAGATCAAAGATCAGATGAGAGAAGAGTTCAAGATAAGTGATTTGGGTTCACTTACCTACTTCCTAGGTTTGGAAGTTGTCTACAAAGATCATGGTTTGTTTCTCACTCAAAGAAAGTACATTAAGGACATGTTGGCAAAATTCAAGATGCAAGATTGTAAGATTGCAGGTACTCCAATGGAGGTCAATCACAAATTGAGCTCACATGAAGGTGAAATCATAGAGGACATCACATCTTATCAAAGTCTAGTGGGTAGTCTCAACTATGCCACATTGACAAGAGTAGATATATGTTACAATGTGAGTGTGCTAAGTCAATTTATGCACACACCAAGGAAACCACATATGGATGCTGCCAAAAGGATTCTCAAGTATCTCAAAGGACAATATGAGTTCTATTCACTTAGCTGCTAATCCTATTTTTCATGCAAGGACTAAACATATTGAAGTTCATTATCACTATGTACGAGAGAAGGTTCTAAGCAAAGAGATTCAAATATCATATGTGTCCACTCATCAAAGTGTGCAGATATTCTAACCAAAGCATTGGATGGTACAAAGCTTTGCAAATTCAAGGCTATGATTGGTTTGCAGGTAATCTTGGAAGATTGAAGACCTCAAGGATACTTGGCTTGAGGGGGAGCTGTTGGAGCAAGTCTATAAATAGCCTAAGTATTGGCTTGAGTCCCATAAAGTCATAGAAGAAGCTTTAAAATGAAGACTATGTAAAGTTCACTTGTGAACTACCTCTTATAACTTTTGAAGACTTTACTTAATGTAACAGTGAAAGAATCTTAAGTGATTGAGTCCACTTGATCAGCCATGAATTTGTGATGTGTGGTAGATAGAGAATCAAATCAATCACTAATTGATTGGAGAGTGATTGAGGGGAGTTAGCCTCCCAAGATCAACTATAAATACATGGTAGTCTTAGTCGTGGTTATGTGAAGACCTCCAAGAGCTGAGCTTTATGCCATATCAAGGTGTGATTCCAAGGCATACATATGTATCAGTAAGTCCATTGTATTGTACAAGCAATATACTTTCATTTTCATGATCACTTGAGTTCATATTTCCATGTTCTTGTGAAGTGTACTACTCACTACCATATCTCTCAGTTTTCTAAGTCAGATTGCAGAGATGGTTTCTCTGAGCTTGGTGCATCATTTTCTGTGATTTAACTTGGTAACGTTAGCTCTATAAGTCTACTATGTGCTCACCAAGTTTCATTTCATTTGGGTGTTTCAATCTTCAGCTATTTTTAGTTGAAGTCAATAGTGTCTGTTCATTTTCACTTCTCTGTTAGGTACCCGACTGTTTTACTCATCTTGTCAGAGTTGTTTCTCAGTGTGTACTTACCCAAACTCAATGATTTAAAACTTTTGTGATTCAGCATACTGTCTAGTATAAGCATAAAAAGTTTCATAATCATTGGATTCGTAAATCTGGAGCTATGTTCATTTTTCTACTCACTGGTCTCATTACTATAGCAGCCCGTGAAAATCGGGTTGATGTCATCACTTGTTAAATATCTTTCTCAGTGTGTGGTTCATTATTTTTTATGAGATTACTCTTGAAAGTTAGCTCTTTAAGTTAACTAGAATTCCCCAAGAGGAATTAAGCTAATTGCTGTTGTGCTCAGAGAATTATGCAAAACACTGGACAGGTGTATGAACCAAAATAGCAAGTTCTTCACCTTTGAGCTAACTCCAGCTTATCTGTTTTGATCTATCGTTTTGAGAGTGATCTTCCAAGGTACATAGGGTGTCTAATACATCCATTGGCAAGCTAAAAGGGCCCACCATATACTCTTGAAGTTCATTTGGCTGGTGTAGATCAAGGATTTTGCAATACCTCTTCATCTTCAAGCACATACCCATCCATCTCTTCATAGAAATTGCAAACAGTAGTAGATGCCCATTCTTCTTCCTGCACAAGATTAGCAGACTCCGTTTTTGGTATGCAGGCTTCTGCAACAACCATTCCAGCTTCTTTCTTCTTTGCCTCTTTTGCAGCCAGTTTTGGACAGTTCTTTATGATATGATCATTCCCTTTATAGTACTTACAAAACAATTTTTGCTTTTTTGATTTTTTCTCATCTTTGTCTTGGTTCTTCGAATGTGCGGCATTTGCACTTTTCTGCTTACTAGTAGAAGAGCTCCATTTTCTTCTGCCCTTCTCACTAGCCAGGAAAGCTTGATCTGCAACACACATAATGGACCTGTTCTGCCTGGACTGATCTTACTGCAACAGAACAGAGACTAACTCTTCAAATGATAAGGCATTTGGATTGCCTTTCATCATCAAGCGAAGAGTAGAAGCAAAACTCTGGTATGAATCAGGGAGACTAGTCAGAATAGTCTGCACAAGTGAGCTATCTGGTATAACCTGATCAGCAGAAATCAATTGTTCCTTTAAGTCTTTGATCTTCGTTAGGAAATTGTCCATAGAATCACGCTCATTCATGTGCTCAATCTCCAACTGTTTTCAGAGGTAAGCAACACGAGCCTCATTCCTATCTTGGTACAATGTGCTAAGTGTATCCCAAGCATCCGTAGCTGTTCTCCAAGAGCGTATGTTTGGAATAATGGCACGTTTCACAGACACAGCTATCAATGCATGTGCCTAGGCATCTCTGCCATCCCAATGAATCTGCTCTGTAGTAGGTGCAGTAGAAACCGCAATACAAACAGGAATATGCAGAATATCACCATCTTTGATACCTTCTCCATCAGCTTCAGTACCTGCAGTTGTAACAGTTGCAGGTGTGATAGGGCGTTTTTCGACACCCTGCACAATGTTCCACAGTCCTTTTGCAACCAACACATGTCGCATCATATAAGCCCATAATGGGTAGTTGGTACCATCCAACTTATCCTCAACAGTCAACATACGGAATACATCACTGCTTTCAGCCCTGGCCGGTGACTAAAATACCTTGATGCAAAAAATTGATTGTATCTCAAAAAGTTGAACAGAACTGCCCAGATGAATTCTACTAGACCTATAGAAGACTTCGAGATGCTTATACTGGCGAACAGAAACTGGTATATACCTTTGGCACAAAAAGATGAAATAGTCTTCACAAGCGCTGCAATAGTGCATTTGGAGGCCGAAACGAGCTCAGATCGCGATTTCAGCACAACAAAGCGAAGTAGTTTTGATCTCTGAAACACCCTGAGTACGCTCACCAAATTTCATGTGAATCTGAGACTGCAACTAGAGGAGTGTCGACGATGCGCTAGATGAAGCGGCGACCTGCTCTGATACCAATTGTTGGAGTTAGACGTCTGCGGAAGCACGCAAACAACACAAGGAAGAAGAAGAAGCTTGGAGCACAACACACAAGACTGGATGTATTACTAGAGAATGTACAAAGATAAGTAGCCAATTAGGGCAATAGGCATATATACAAGCCGGGGGAAAAAAACTCCTAAAGAGGGAAAAAAGTGCCCTGACGGTCCTAAAGTGTTCACACACATCACTACCTAAATATATCAACAGCATGTCCATAACCCATGGTGAATCATATAAAGCCACTATAGGTAAGACTCTTTACTACGGTCAAGAAAAGCCCACAAAGCTTTAAATCTATACGACTATTGATGAGTAGTCCAATTGACCTTCCATCTAGAGTTTAACTCAACAAGAAACTGATCAATTGAGCCTCTAGTCCTATTAATCTTTTTGAAGATGCAAGCAGCAACTTCTTGAACTTTCATTCTCTTTCTTTGATGGCACTCCAACTTGCACTCCAACACTGACTTGTGATAAGCCAACACTTGCAAACAAGACCAGGAGATATCAATAGAGTTAAATAAGAACTGATCAGACATTATCTTCAACCATAAAGTCACTCGAGGATTTGAAGCCAACTTTATGACACTTGTGTTCTTTAATAGCAAGACTACAATTATTCCAGTATGAGATCCATCCCAACCAAGGGGATTCCTACACATAAAAGTCAGAGACACAAGTCATATTAGCAGGGAGAGAGAAGTAGCTTTTAGCTTTAAACCAAGCTTTCCAAAACCTACACACCAAAGAGCTACCAACATGAGTGATGGGTTGGGAAGAAACTATGATATCCCAAACCTTGATGTTGGTCTAGGCCCTCTAATCAGAGATAAAGAATTTTGACATGTTCCTTTGAGGTAGAGCAACCCAGATATCTTTACATAGCCCAGATATCTTTACATTCAGTACTTAAAATCCACTTAGTAGCTAGATTATCTACCATTTTCTTAGGATAGGGGACACCCAAGCCACCCTAGGATTTAGGCAGACAGCAAATCTCCAAAGCAACTTTAGAAATCTCATTTTGGTGAGCATCACCCCCACATGAATCTTTTGGATAATGTGATAACTAGCTCAATTTTTTTAGTAGATGGTGACCAACAAGCAAGAAAATAAACCAGCTTAGGGAGCAAATAATGGTTAAGCACAAAGGTTCTATGGGGGAGGGAACTATAAATATCATACCCAAAAAAAAGGTGTCTCTTTAACTTCTCAAAAACCAAGTCCCATCTTTGGGCAAAAGTGACATTAAACCCACGAGGATTCCCACTAACCTAAAAACCTCTCCCTCCTTTAAAATATTACAACCAAGCTTGAAAATAAAATCAAGAGACACATTATTAGAAGCTTTAAATCTCCTCTTACTATGATTAGCTTTAGACCCACTAGCTAGGCAAAAAAAATTCAAGCAATCCAAGAAATTATTGGCAGAAACATCATCAGCATTCAACAAAAGATTAGTATCATCAGCAAACATTTGAAGACCAAGACGAGAGGAGGAATTAGGAATCTTGATACCTTTAATATGACCACAATTCACAACATCCTTCACCAAGCACCCTAAATCATAAGTAGCAATCACAAATAACAGAGGGGCAAAAAGGCAGCATTGTCTTATGGACCTAGCAACCTTGAAAGGTTCATGTATGTGACCATTAATAGCAGCTCTAGAAAAAACATTCACAAATAAAGTACTGACATACTTGATAAATCTTTTGCTCAGGAAGGATAAAGTGCTTTATCATCTTCTCGCGAGGGTGGAAGCAAAAATTTTGTAGATGGAATTCAAACAAGTGATGGGTCTCCAATTATTAAGGTCATCTTTATTCCCTCTCTTGTGGATGGTTTGATCACCCCAATGTTAATGTCATAAGGGAGATATCCTTTACTAGAGACCTCTCCCCACAGCAAAAGAATGTAAGGATTTAGAAAGTCATTTAGCATAATGGAAAACACATTAGGTAATCCATCAATAGCAAGATATTTACAAGATTTCAATTTATTTATGGTTTCAATGACCTCACCGATAGTGAGGGGTAGGTCGAAGATGGGAACCAAGCTTTTGGGAATCATTTTCTTCCTTTTCATGGCAATGGTAGCTCTCGCCCTGTAGATGCCCTCCCCCCACTTGGGAGAATTAAAGAAAACATCCATAAAGAAGCTTTTCGTCGAGTCTTGTAATCAGAGGGATAAAATCACTAACTTTCTTTTTTCATCAAAGAGAACATGTGTTTGTTGTTTCTATCCATCTTCCCACTCCAAAAATCTTTTGAAGAGGCAAGAGAATAACTAGCTTCAAGATACCTCTCCTTGCTCAATCTCAAGGATAAATCATGATACCTTTAAGTATTAACATCAAAAGTGTTCAACTTATTTACAAGAGAATCTGTTCTTTTGCCTCTAATCACGTTGGCTTGCTTCTTGAAGTGAGTGAACAAGAGCTAGATATCTTTAACCGACTTCTCCTAGGCCTTACAAGGAGACTTAGTGGCGTTAAAATGGAAGGCAAAAATGCCTTTGGTCTGATCCATAATGCAAGGTAGCCTAAGAAGATTATCATCAAAATGGGGCCAACTAGATCTAAAGGATGGGTGACCCTTTCTAAAGGTCATACACAGTAGCTTATGGTCAAAAAACAACAAACAATGGTCCATTTTGGCACTAATGTCCCAACAATCTTGGACAATGCAAATATTAGCATAGCATCTATCAAGCCTAGCAGCCAAATAAGAATTACCAACTTGTTTGTTAGACCAAGTAAAACCAAAATTATGAGATAAATCAATGAAATCTTGATAATTGCATAGATCATACCAAGCAAGTTTTTTAGCCACTCTAATGATATTACCCTTACCTTCCCATCTATCTTTCAAAGAAGTGACCATATTAAAATCTTTGACAACTATCAAGGGCCCTAGAATATTCAAAAGCTCCTCCCAACAATCTTTACAACGACTATTCGAAGAAAATACTGAGACAATAGACATGGCAAAGGGATTAACCAGCTTTATGGAGCACCTTTAGTTAGAATTACTAGTAGAATAGGAAAGAAAACTGTGAGCCAAAGATAGAGACAACCCAATAACTGCACGTGCTTTCCCATCAAAATGATTAGTAGTTAACTATTTATATCTAGGCGACAGTATATTAAGATTAATGTTGAGGGGATCCCCTCCAATTGTTACTTCTTATAGACACAAAAAATTAGGCAACTTGGGCAAAGAAGACAACCACTTGTTTACCATCTTGGGTCTGACAGGGTCAATACGACCTTTAATATTGATGGAAAAGATGGAAATGTTAGCCATGAAAAACTAGACAAATTTATTTCCTACTATTTTTTGTAGGCTTAATAGCTCATAAGGAGGAACTCACCACATCTTTGCTTTTAGATTTAGTAGCTGCAGATAAGCCCTTTGAGGGCTCCTCATCCTATGTAATTGGGACAAAAGCGTTAGTACCAATATCATCCTCCATGTCTGCAATTTTATCTTGATCCATTACATCTAGCTCTTGAGTGAAAGAGTCAACCTAAATACACAAAAACTCGAATGAACATTACCAGCTTTGGATTTTCAAGAAGAAACAACTTTATTCTTCTTTCCAACCATAGATCACCCTTTATCCATATTGACCTTTGAATTAGAATCCATAGGGCACTTTGTATTTTCATTATTACTACTTGCAAGTATAGCATTAGGCTCCCTATTTTATTTCTCACCTGAAGATCCGTGAATGAAATCTGAGTTAGCATTATCGTGAAAGAGGTTGAAAACATCCTCAAGAAAAATATCATACACATTGGCAGACTTAAACCCTTTTTTCTTATTTTTGTTGATAGGCTTTTTGGCCAAGGGACTGTGATTATTACTCGCAGCTTGTGGGACATTAATTCTCTTCACACCTTCATGATCTTCCTGATTCTAGAGTAGACGGCAATCTTTGATAAGATGTCCCTGCTTGTAACAATTAAGACAGGCATTTGGCAGGTTTCTATACATAACCTTTTAAGTGTGGAGTAATTTCTTACCACTAGAATCTTTAATCACTATATGGGTTTTGATTTCTTTGGCAACATCAGCTTCAATTAACACCTGAGGATCCCATTTAGGGTTGATGATATTTTTTCTAGCATTTTGACCTATCACTTTACCAACCACCTTCCCTAAGTTTTGAACCCACAGATAGCAGTCAATAGGGAGCTCAAGGAATTCCACCCAAAGACGTATCTGTTGCTGTTGAAGCTGAAGGTCAAGGACAAAGCACATGAGCACATCAAAGAGGAGGACACACAAAAAGAAGGAGCAAGTAGGGAGCTCCAAGAAGTTTATGTCAAATTTTCACAAGAATCCCCTACAAAAATAGTCATTTTCATCACTAAAAACCATTGTAAATACCATTTCACATTTTTGTAACTCCATTTTTTATTGCTCGACGCTCAGAAATTTGAATTTCCCGCCAAAAAACACGATTCTGACTGAAAATCGTGATTTTCATAAACTTCAAATTTTCTCAAAAAAATATGATTCTCTAATTCCCGCCTAAAAGCTTTTTGAAAAGAACACAATTCTGGGGTCATTCTCAAAATCGCGATTCTGTGGTTGTGCTCAAAATCGCGATTCTCTAAGATTTTCAAAAACACGATTTTCAAGAAAAAATGCAATTCTGAGCAAAAACACGATTCTCAATCAAAATCACGATTTTCATGTTAAAAACACGACTTTGAGAAAACACGATTTTCAGTGGGCTCAAAATCACGATCCTCACAAATCACGATTTTAAGCCAAAAACACGATTTTGTGAAAACACGCTTCTCTGTGGCTCCAAAATCGCGATTTTCAAAAACACGACTTTCATACAAAATCGTGATTTTCAAAACACGATTTTCACTCACAGTCAAGATTTTCAAAACACGATTTTCACTCACAATCACGATTTTCAAAACACGATTTTCAAAAAAACACGATTTTCAATCAAAATCGCGATTATTTGGTCATTCTCAAAATCGTGATTTTTAGGCCAAAAGAGACACGATTTTCTGTCAGAATCACGTTTTTCACGATTCTCACTCAAAATCACCTTTTTCACGATTCTCACTCAAACTCAAAATTGCTCAACATCGCGATTTTCATGATTTCACAAAATCGTGATTTTCACGGTTGCTCAGTATCGCGATTTTCATAAGAGCACAGCATCCCGATTGTCAAAGCCCCAAAATCGCGATTTTCACACAAAATCGTGATTTTTCCAAAAGGTCCTGTTTGCTAGTTTTGACCCCCAGGAGCCTGATTTGACATAACTTTTTCATCAAAAGTCCATTCTTTTAGCTCTATAGCTTGTTGGAAAGCTCGTTTTGAATCCTACACGGCCTCAGCTATTTTTGTAAGAATAATGCATTGATTTTTAGATAGGACAATTTGAAGTTGACCCTCAGGTGGCACCATGAAACCAAGGGGGCTCCAAAGGATTTTTGAGCAATACCAAAGGGAAATTTTGGACTCTTGACCAAAGCTTATGAACCTGAGATGTGGTAGACACCTAAGCAAGGATAGACAAAGCAATAGATCTTCTGAGGCTAGTGTAAACCATACAGCTAAGTATTGGGCACAACAACTAAGTGGTTATCCTTACGTACTAAGTTCAAACACAAGTGACTCAAAAATGTCTTTTAGCATGGGGAAACCTGCAGGGGGCTCAAGAACTGCCTATCTACAAACACCCGAAGGTCCATATAAGACACAGCTGTAATATATTCGGACCAACCGATTAGGTGCTCGTATCTATGAGGATGGCCTGAGGCGATCAGTGGTCCAACTCAAAAATCCAGATCAACCCTTTGGACTTGAACACCCAGTAGTCAAGTTCGAAGAGGGTTCATACATTGATAAGGAAGGAACCATGTATGTGGTCACCAACCTACCATATAGGACCGATGAGTTTGGAAATATCATTCCTGAGAATGCGATAGGAGACTTAGAACAAGGAAATGTAGGACAAGGACCCCAGACTCCCAGAGGTAAGTCAGTTTTGACCAGAGTGATCACTCCAAATTGGATCCCTCAAGACAACAAAAGCATAGAACTATTCTTGAATAGAGAAACAGAGGAAGCCTTTTGGAGATTCAAGCCAGATCAACCTAGCCAATTGGGCATAGTCATTATCTATGAGTTCAAGGATCAAGAGATACCAAGCAAAGTTGTCTACTTGGATAACACATCAGAAAAAATATTCTTGGTAACAGAACATGATAGACATGCATATACTTGGAAGAGTGAATTGATTTTCCCTCCACCAAGATTCAATGTTTCCCATGGCCTCCAAGGAGTAGGATCATCCCACGCTCATGAAGCCAAGAGAGAAAGAACTAGAGAGAGACTTGAGGTAAGTTTTTCACACACTATGGACAAAAATAGATCAGGATTTGAAAATGAAAGACCTGAAAGAGAGAGACATCAAGCACATAGGCAACAAAGAGTTGAACATGATTTTCTATTGCCTAGATCCCGAGAGCACCCAATAACCCTTAGACCCACTCAAGTGATCAAGGCAATAAAGAACTATTTTGATGGGACAGGAGATCCTTATGATCATGTGGCTGAGTTCAAACAAGTGTTAAGAGCTGAACAGGTTGAGGATTTGTTCACTCAGTACAAGGCATTTGGTTTGACTCTTAAGGGCACTACACTAGCTTGGTTTCAACCACTGCACAGACACAACTATCGTGATATAGGTCAACTGCTAGACGAATTTATTGTAGAATTTTCCAAGAGTGGTATCAGGCATAACACATCATCTTTGATCCACAGCTTCAAGCAGACACCCCAAGAAACAGTGCGACTAGTAGGTAGAAGGTTCAAACAGTACCTAGAAAGATGCCCTGTTCCAGAAGTACCCACACCTGCCAAACAAGTGGCCTTGTTTTTAGATGGCTTACTAAGCACAAAGTTAAGATCATATGTGTACTTGAAAGAGCCTAGATCCATAGAAGAATGTGTGCGCATGTGCATTGACATAGAAGATAACTTGGGTGAGGAGTTAGGATTGTCGAAACTCCATAAGGATTCTGATACCTCTACTAATACCTCTAGAACCTCCACTAAGATAGATGAGATAGTTGAGCAAGTGGTCAAGAAGCTAGGAGTCCAAAACAAACAAACAAACACAAAGAGTAACCTCATTGAATCGATGTTATACTTGCGGAGGAGACCACATGGCTAATGTTTTCCCAATGTTGGCTCAAACCCAAAGAAACCCTAATGCTCCATATTGCACTATCGAGAGGAAATACATAGACCACACGTCTCAAGATTGCCCCTACAACAGACAGGTTGTTAGATAGAATTGTCAGCAACCTTACCAACAAGGTAGGTATCAGAACCAATACCAACAGGCATATTATCGACCACAACAGTAATATCAGGCACCATATCGGCCACAACCAGTCCTAGGAATACAACCACTAATGCCTGCCAATGTAATTCCAGTTAAGTATGCAGTGGCAGAAGAGAACCTTAATAGAGCATTGGTGCCAGTGACCCCACTAATTTCAGAGAATGACTCTCATGCTCATAGTTCATATTACACCCATGAAGGTAGTCCACATGCTTATTACACAGAGTCACCTGACCATAGTGAGATTTACTCGTATCAATATGAGGCACCACCTATGGAACAAAAGTGGGAGCCCAAATACTCAGATGTCATATACACAAATCCTAACCCTAGGCCCCAATTGAGACAAGTAAGACCATAAGCCCCTAGAGGACCCTCTTTTAGATGCCAGGGTGACCATTTCATTCGTGAATGCCCTCACCCATCATCTCCGAGTCAAGGACAGGCTATCACAATACAAGCCTTTTGTCCTGAGTGTGGCAAAGACCATCTCCCCAGAGATTGTCCAAGGAACCCCTCTAGTGTGCCTAAGGTCACACCTATAATTGTGGTAGGCTTAGTGGGGGATTCAAGTGCAAGTAGTAGTAATGTGGCTCCTGTACAGGCAGTTACTAGGGCACAAGCATTAAAACAAGATAAACCAGCAGAGCAATCGGAGTCGAGTGAATCGGGAGAGCCTAATAAGAG
Organism: Ceratopteris richardii; assembly: GCA_020310875.1. NCBI lineage: Eukaryota > Viridiplantae > Streptophyta > Polypodiopsida > Polypodiales > Pteridaceae > Ceratopteris > Ceratopteris richardii. Next base: position 8,366,540 of record CM035414.1, read on the forward strand.
GAAAACAAGAACATGGAAGGATACTAGAGAGAAGTCCAATCACAAGTGGAATAAAAAGTTATCAGAACTAGAAGAAAGCCTGAAATAAGCGAAAACAAAAATAGATGACATTGCATCTCAAAGCCCTTCACATGCAAAAACTCCATCCACTCCACCTCATCCTACCCCACCACCCATTGTAAATAGGCCACAACTAGGGTCTGTTCTTGCAGATCCAACCCTAGAAGGCTTGGACATGATGTTCAAGGCCTACCAGGCTCGTCTTTAAGAAGGGCCAACAACTCCAAACCTAGACAAGAGTTACCCTAGAGTAGATTTAGAGATTGAACAGACAAAAACATGCATGAAAATGGTAGAACTAGCTCAAGCTATGCTCGAGACTAGTCAAAAGTTCAATCAGACAAACTATGTCAAACTAGATTTGCATTTCCAGGGCTTACTAGAAATATTAGAGAAGTTGGTAAACAAACCACAAGTTTCTTTACCTCCACAAGCTCAACCAGTAGTTGAGAGAGGAAGCTCTCCACCAATGAAAACTTATGTTCCTAATTCCACGAAGGTTGGAACACCTCTTTCAATTCAAGAGTACTCTCAAGAGTTCTTGCGGGAAATACAAGAGGAGAAATGGGCCAAGGAGAAGGGTAACCCCCCTCCTATTCCAGAGATTGATGATCTTCATGATCAATTTCCCCAAGACATTTCGTCTATCTATGGAGATCAAATAGAGCAATAAGAAGATGAAAGATTATATTTTGAATCTAATTCTTTATAAGAGTTGCCACAATTCAGAGGCCCATGGGAATCTGAATCTCTTCATATCAGAGCTCCTACAATACTGGTAAGACATGAAGACTCAATGGTCCCAAGGAACACTGATGTCGTGAAGAACACTAAGGTTCAATGTCATCTCACTGTAGAAGAGCTGCTCAAAGCAAAACGTGAGCTATGGAATCATGTGAAGGATCAGTTCCGAGAACTTGATTCCAATATGCCAAAAGGAGGCTCTAAGCAGAAAGTACCAGACATTCCTCTAGAAAAAATAGGGGACATGTGTGAGGGTGAAGAAGGTAATACTTATCTTCCAATCTCCTACCAAGGTTACACAACCAAAGCAACCATAGATTCAGGTGCTGGTGTTGCTATTGCGACCACCTCCTTGTGGAAGCGATTGGGCGAACCCACATTAAGACCAACTAGAATGAAGCTTGAAATGGCCGACAGTCATTTTGAGAGACCTCTAGGATTGCTAGAAGGGATAACTCTAACAACTTGTGGTGTAGAGTTTGAACATACATTTGCTATATGTGACTTTGAGAGAAATAATGTCTATGAGATGATCCTAGGAAGACCCTTCCTATGACAACTGCAAATAGTATAGGATTGGGGAACCAACTCCTTGTACTTACAGCACTTAGGGGTCACCACCAAGGTCAATTTGAAGGATTACACCTTCAGAGATGTACCACCCCTATAGTGGAATCCTATCCACAAAGCAAAAGAAGATTCAATCTTTGTGCATTCTGGAAGTTCACCTGATCCATCGTGGTTGCATGAAGATACTCATTTGTGGATGTGCAAGGTCGCGGAGGAAGAGGAAAAATGCTTAAAGGCAAGAGAAGAAGGAACTTCTCTAGGAGATAGACCAATTAAAGACCTAGCCTATACATCGATGATCTTTCGAGATAAGGAATTCGAGCCTCATGGTTGGGCAGAAATCTTAGCTACCATGGACATTGTAGTCAATGAAGAACGATGGACACCTCATTGTGATGAGGAGGGATATGATATTTCAGTGTTCATGTGTTAGCCCTTGCTAGAAGAATGTGACCCTAGTGATGTCATAGAAGAAGAAGAGAATGACGATGATCTAGAGTCCATTGTGATGGATAGTTGCTTTAACTCAGAGAAGCACTATCTAGAAGATATAGGAGTGTTTACCCAGAAAGAAGAAGAACCTCTCGCAAGTATTAAAACGGTAAATTCAAAGGGTGGAAGTGAGAGCAGTCAAAAGCAAAAGAAAATAAAAATTGTGAAACAAGAAGAGGAGGAATCATTGTTTGAAGTACCAGAAGTGACTTCAAGAAATATGAAGTTGAAGACCAAAAAATTTTGGTACAAATGCCTAAGAGAGAGGCCACTGTAGGAGAAGTATATGATAATAAAGAAAAGACCAAAAAGATTGTTGTGACCATTGAGGAGAACGAAGAGAGATGTACATACATAGGAGATGACCTAAGTGCACAAGAAAAAATGGATCTCATAGCTCTATTAAGGGAATACAGGGATGTGTTTGCGTGGCACTATAGAGACTTGAAGGGGGTAGATCCAAGAATATGTTCTCATAGGATTCCCATGACCGTTGATGCCAAGCCCACCAAACAAAAGCCCTACACATATAATGACACTTATGCAGCTAAAATCAAAGAAGAAATTGACAGCCTAATTGAAGCTGGATTTATCTATGAGATTGAGCATACTGAATGGGTATCCCCCATTGTAGTGGTGCCCAAGAAGAACGGAAAGTTACGAGTGTTTATTAACCTTAAAAAAGTTAATGCCACTACGATCAAGGATAGCTATTTGCTTCCAATCACTGAACATTTATTGGAGCGTGTTGCAGGCAAGGAAGTTTATGGCTTTCTTGATGGATTTTCAGGTTACAACCAAGTAGCCATTGCCCCAGAAGATCAAAACAAGACGGCTTTTTCCACAGAGTGGGGAATCTTTGCATTTCGTGTGATGCCATTTGGGCTAACCAATGCACCTGCAACATTCCAAAGGCTCATGTGTCATGTCTTCAAAGAGTTCTTGCAGAAGAGCTTAGAAGTATATGTGGATGATTTATGTGCTCATTCCCAACAAAGATGATACCACATTTTGGAGCTCAGACAGATTTTCAACAAGTGTAGAGAATATCGAGTGTGTCTGAACCTAGAAAAGTGTGTATTCATGGTACGAAAAGGTAAAATTTTAGGTCACATTGTTTCTAAGAATGGAATCTCAACAGATGAAGACAAAGTAAGAGCCATAGCGGAGTTGCCAAGTCCAAGGAATCTTAAAGAGGTACAAGCCTTTATGGGCCATTGTGGATATTACCATAGATTTATCCACATGTATGTGATCATAGCTAAACCTCTTTATGGCTTATTGACAAATTTTGAGTGGAACGACGAATGTGAAAATTCCTTCAATGAGCTAAAAAGACGTTTGTGCATAGCACCAATACTAACCACTCCTGATTGGAACAAACCATTCCATGTCCATGTAGATGCTTCCAATCATGCAATAGGATGTGTGCTAGCACAACCCACAGGTGAAGGGAATTTAGATTTGCCCATAGCTTATGCTAGCAGACAACTAAACCCAGCTGAAAGAAATTATACCACAACTGAGCAAGAAGGCTAAGGCATGGTATATGCCATGAAGACGTTTAGGCACTATCTACTGGCCAATAAGTTCAAATTTTTCACTGATCATCAAGCTTTGTTATATTTGGTCAATAAACCTTGCAATACAGGACGTCTACTAAAATGGTTCCTCTTGCTAATGGAATATGACTTTGAAGTTGTTGTTAGAAAAGGTAGAACCAACCTCCGGGCAGATCACCTTTCTCCCATCACTTTAGGAGAGTCACTGCAAGGAGTGTCTGATGAACTACCCGATGCTTATCTGTTCAATTTAGAAGTTGTTCCTAAATGGGCAAATAAGTTGGTACCTGTCCTAACCTTCGGACCCGCAAATAAGAATGTGAAAACATCACAAGAAGAAACAGTAAAATCACAAAAATATCACATATTGGCAGGAAGCATGTACAAACAAGACACGGAGGGTGTACTCACTTGTTGTGTCGAGGATGATGAACATACTAGCTGGTTGCAACAAGCCCATGAAGGATTGCCAAGAAATCACTATTCTAAACAACGGACATTGCAGAATCTAAAACTTTTAGGAGTGTATTGGCCTAGCATGGACAAAGAAATACATGAGTGGATTAACAATTGTCCAATGTGCAAAGAGAGAACCCTACTGGAGCATGCCACCCTTTATCAAGTGTCATTTTTTTCCTGATTGGAGTGCACCATTGGTAGAGTTTATGAGATCGGTAATGTTACCCAAAGAGGCTAGTCTAGGAAGAAGACGAAGCATGGAGCAAGAGGCTCAGGACTATGCCTTAGTTGGAGACAACTTATATGGAAGAGGCAAGGATGGTTATCTAAGATTGTGCGTTCACGAATCAGACTATTTGAAAGTCTTAGAAACTGCACATAGTGGTGTTGCAGCTGGACATTTTGGTCCTGACCGAGTAATCAAGACCATTCTCTTCTCAGGACTTTGGTGGCCCACTCTTCATATGGATGCACATACCTATGTGAAGAAATGTGACACATGTCAATGTGCACAATATCCGATAAGAAAAGATGAGATGCCTTTGAGACCAATGATGAGGGCGTGCATTTTCGAAGTGGGGCATAGACTTCATAGGTCCTATTAACACCCCAGCTAGAAATTCCCATGTAGAGTATATTATTGTAGCCACAAATTACCTTACAAAGTGGGTATAAGTGAAAACCACAACAAAGAATGATGCTCAGACTACAGCTAAGTTCTTATTCGAGAATGTGTTCATGAGATATGGACTACCAATAGAGTTAGTGAAGGATAGAGGCACACACTTCTTGAATGAAGTCATTAAAAATCTTCTCCAAGAATTCTTGGTGATACATAAGAAGTCTGCCCCCTATCATCCACAAGCTAATGGACAAGCCGAGAGCACCAAAAAGCTCCTCTGTAACGTATTGACAAAACTGGTAAATAATAAACGCTCTGATTGGGACAAAGAACTTCATCATGTTGTTTCGGCTTATCGAGTTGCTTACAAAACGGTACTCAACACCACCCCATTTCAGATGGTCTTCAGACAGAATGTTGTGCTACCATTGGAATTCCTCATCCGAGCCTTAAAAGTAGCACAAGAGCATGAGTGGAATGGACATGAATTGTCCTCTAGGATCTTCAATCTAGAACGCTTAGGTGAGACAAGGCTACGTGCGGCAACAGGCATCTATGCTGCAAAGAAAAGATAAAAGGCATACTTTGATGCACACATCAAAGATAAAGGATTGAAAGAGGGAGACCTAGTGCTGGTTTATACACTAAAGCAACATGCCTGTAAGCTGGAAAAAAGAGGACACGGACCCATGATCATTAATAGAATTTCCACTAGCAGTGCAATTTAGTTGGCCACTCTAGAAGGAGATATCTTGCCAAACTATATTAGTGGATGTAAAGTCAAGCTATATCAAGAAGCTCTTACTGAGGATATGCTAATGAGACTTAATACTGCTAAGAAGCGAAAAGAAGGAGAGTTAAGGGTGAGAGAAGAAGCACAGGCAGAGGCCAGAGAGCGTATTAGGCGAAATAAGTTAAGGCGACTAGGCCTAGATGTCAACTCAAAAGCCCCAAAATATCACATGGATATGTGCCAAAAATCAGGCATAATTACTTCTCAAGTCATTGACCGATGTCCCTTTGTGACCATAGAGATAGGACAAGGAAAGGGTGCAAGGACTTTGAAAGCATTGATTGACTCAGGTGCAGCAAGTAGTGCAGTTAGACTATCCTACTGCCAAGACTTGTAGTTGAACATCAATCCCATAGAAGCTTATCTCATAGGATTGGGAGGTGTGGAAACCCCTTGTTTGGGCGAGGTGGAACTTCCCATCTACCTTCAAGATGTTCCAATGAAATTCAAAGTGCTAGTGTGTCAAAATGAGAACCTTATAGAACCACTTGTCTTGGGTCAAGATTGGATCTATGACCATGCAGTTAACTTAAACCTAAGAAGTCAAATTCTTCAAGTTTGGGTACAGGAACAATGCATTACATTAGAATTATAGAACTGCATGCTCACAAATCCAGATGTCCCACATTCTCTTAGTTCTTCTAAGACTAATCATATGGAAGAAGATGTTGTATGTGTCAAAAGCTCTATGATGCAGGAGTCAATCGTGGAAGAACAGGTTCGAAGGCAGGTGGATCTTTCTTCTTCTCCAAAGACTTAGGTGGCCATAGTAGTTCCACCACAAAGGCAAACACAACTGTTCACGACAACTGCTACATCAAATAGAAAGACACCATTCGACTCGAAAGCAGTTCCGGGCATGAAGCAGATATGGGTATGCAAAGGAGAGCAACCACCAGCGTTGCCCCCACAAATCCCATCCACGCAAGGCCACCAAGCCAACAGACGAATGAAGAAGCTAGGGGAAGCTCAAGCACAAGGTATCCGACAAGTTTGGGTGCCTAAAAAATTAGTGGTAGCTCAACAAGGGCTATCACACATGTGGGTACCCAAGAAACTCTTCATGCACAACGCCCTATGCTCTGCTCCATGCAGAAGGTCCCAACAAAGAAGCCAAGGAGGCAAAAGGGTCAGAACCAAGCACAGAGACCGAAAGAAGATCAAAACATCTCTTCAACAATGATGAGAAGACAATTATCAAGGATATGGGTTTGGAAGCCAAAAGCACCCAAGACCCCCACAGAACCAAAGTGCCAACCACGAAGGGTCAAACCCTCAAGAAACCATCCAAACATGAAGCAGTCAAAGGAGATCACTAAACAGTCGAAGACCATTCTCACATGGATCCCTATAAGGAGGAAGGATTAGTTGTCATCTCGAGATCCAGTGGATACCTCCACGACAGAGGGCATCAACATCCGCAAATAACATCGAAAGCCTCGATGAGCGACAACCATGTGCTCCTTGCACAACCCTGTCTTTTGCACCATTCAGGTCATGCATTTCCAAAGTATGCATTAATATAAGGCCACATTACATGGCCGTGCATAGACACAATTGAGAGTCCCATGCACAAGAGCACATTCACACATGTAAACCATTTTTTTGATACTAACCTTTGTCTTCTTGTTTTGTGACATTATTCCTCATTTTAGAAAAGAGAGAGAGAGAGAGAGAAAGAACTTGTCCCCAGATTGGCTCATGGAACATGAATGAGTCATGCTTAGTTGAAGGTGGAACCGCTGATTACTGGGCATTTACCAGTTTGGATAGAAGTGTGTCTCAGCTAGCAGATGATATTATTGCTGCCTTAGCTGGTAGATGACAAGCGCTTGGCATGAACATGGCATCCACAACTATTGTTTCTCCTTACCATGGTAGGAGGGAAGAGCTCGAAGTTCCATAACTTGAGCGATGCTTAACTACTGTATGTACGACAACATCCAAGGAGGAATATAAAGAAATTCAATTCTCAGTACTTGGCAAATGTTGCTTTGTAAAGAGGAGACAGGACCAGGCACTCACAAAATTTCATCAGTGGACCATCAACACGGACATTCATCGACAATGTTCCATCACAAATGCCGGATGTACAACACGAAGAGATAAACATCGATCGACCCTTCACGATGGTAAGTATCTCTACTCTGGAAACACCATAACGATGATAGATTAGGAAACCTCTTCATCGGCATACCCTTGAGCACTTAGCTCAAGACCCCCAATTTTTGCACCATACTTCTTCCAATGCATTTTCCAAGTAAGCATGCATAGGGCTACATTACAAGGCCATGCACAAGGCACACATTTTACTCAACCCATGCATGAACACACTTACCCATGATTCATTATGGGTTATGAGTACTTGGCATGACTACTATGAACATCATCTTTGGAAGAGCTAGAGGTCATCAATGGAAACTCACAAAGACACAGTTAGGCTGGAATCCAAGGAAGAAGCACATACCAAGGGGCTACAACTTGCAAAGGCTCGCAGTGCAAATGAAGAACCAGACAACCAACCCTACCACATTAGGAAGATAGACGGCTCTGGTTCCTACCGAAGGGACACTACCTCTCAAAGCACTACCTAGAACAACCATTACAATCAGGGTCTGTCAAGGACGCCAGACTCGAGAGGGGGGGAGTGTTGAAGCTGAAGGTCAAGGACAAAGCACAAGAGCACATCAAAGAGGAGGACACAAAAGAAGAACGAGCAAGAAGGGAGCTCCAAGAATTTTATGTCAAATTTTCACAAGAATCCCCTACAAAAATAGTGATTCTCATCACTAAAAACCATTGTAAATACCATTTCACATTTTGTAACTCCATTTTGTTCAAGCTGAGGAGTCCTCGAGCTTGAGGAGTATTAGAAGTATCATCCTACCAATTTTCTTAATTTTTAGACTTCGTTTGAGCCCTCCAATAAGCCCTGGAACATAATTTTCAACTAGGCTGGACACTAGGTCTAGACAGGGCCAAAACTACTCAAAAAACTATAAAAAGAGCTAGAGAGCTCATTTTTAGGGTTAGCTTGTTAGAGAATAGAGCTTTGTAAGAGAACTCTTTTTGCGATAGAAGCTTTCCATTGTTCCTCTCTTTGATCATACCTTGCGTGCGTGTGTGTATGTGTGTGCATGCTTGTGTGCTTTCACTCACACACTTGTCCCTTCACTTGCTGTTGGTCTTCATACCGATCCTCATGTCTCCACGGATTGACAAGTAAAGGAGGTGGTGCTTACGCTTGAGCTACACCAGTTGCTTTGGGCCCTTTGGGATTAAAACCAATGTGCCACTCGAAAAAAGACACAAAAATATTTCTAATCAACCATTGACCTTCACTAATAACATGGAGGGCACTGTTGGCTTCTTCATATATATATATATATATATATATATATATATATATATATATATATATATATATATATATATATATATATATATATATATATATATATATATATATATATATATATATATATATATATATATATATATATGGACAGTACTAGATATGCTTAAGTATAAGTCCTCTCGATTCCTAGTGAGTCCTTATCCATGATTTTAACACTTCTTGGGCTGGCCCAAGTCCATGACATAACCCAATGACTACTCAATCACATAGATGATCGTGTCAACTACCAAGGAAGCTTTTGTCTACTATTAGGCCTTCCTCTTTGTAATCACTTCCATCGCTTTCTACAACAAGATCATGGGGGTTCTCCACAATTATGCCCTTTACTTTACATGGAGAGGTGGAAAGAGATCACCTCATATATGTTTGATGTCAAAGAAAGAAGGTTGAATGTTACCAACATGACGTGTAGTATCTACATGGAACTTTGGGGGGGAGGCAACTTTGAGTGAGCTCTACTACAGAGTAAGCAAGTCCTCAGGAGTAGCTTCGTTTGTAGCACCATTTTGCCAAGCAATAGCCATTAAGGTCTTGGAAGGGGGCGAAGCATGATTCCACACTTGTGGTAGACCTAGGAATGCAGAGGGTCCTCCATTTACCAGATCGATACCCTCATCTTCCATAACTAATAGACCATTATGCAATGCTTCCTAAAGGGCCATGATAACACCCTCGCACCAGCTTCACAAAGGGGGAAGACTAAATAGAGCAAGAAGTATAGCCCCCCCCCCCCCCCCCCCTTGCAAAGGGGGAGGGAGAATGCAACACAGGGAACATAGAGTGCAAACGAGCTAAACCATCACTAACCTTAAGATCGAATGTTGTGCTATGCTGTGTTGTTTACTCTCTTGATTCATTAGCAGCTCATGTAATTGATACAAGGAAGTTGCAAAATTTTGTCTTGGTTAAGCACAAGAAAACTGGTTCAGTTTGCCACATAAGTATATCCCATGTATTAATAACATCCTTCTATGGAAATTGAGGATGGTTAGGATTTTTGGGTATAGGAATGCGTTTTCATGTTACCATATTTTGGGTACTCTTATGTACTATAATCTCTAAAAAGGAGTAGTTGTTCTCAACCATTATTTGTTTCCATGTTTTACTTATTTCCTATGTTTCTCGACACCGTCAAAAATTAATATCAACCAAAGAATAAAGACGACCAAGAATTCATGTGACGTGAGTAGTAGGTGGGGGCTTTGAGATGAGTTTCTCTTCGAGCTATGTAAGGTAGCTTGGAATACTTGTTCTATCGAAAGATATAAACGTGCACTGGGTACTTATGATCTTTTCAAAATGGAATAGAGGATGAAACCAAATGGATTTCTAAGAGCATTAATAACTCACACGCTTGGGCTTGCCTTTTGAGGAGATACACCCATAAATCTTATTTTCATGACACCAAGAGTCGGACTAGATTCTCCTGCAGGGAGATTATTACTTCTCCCTTCATACTGTACCTTATGGGGTCAGATTGTCTCAAGGATGCAGAACTCTTTGATGAATATCAAATGGTGTGACATGTTTCCAATTAAAGAATACATCTTTATTGCAATTCATATGGTTGCTACAACCAGTATCTATGTACGATGTAAAATTTAAATTAACTCTTTCACTCGAACCATACATCATAAGAGTGTTCTCAGTTTTTAAATTTGTTGAAGTGATAACATAATTACCTTGGTTCCTCTTGTATCCTGGATTGCCTCCTCCTTTACACCAACAATCTCTTACATAGTGGCCCAATTTTCCAAAATTGTAGAATTATCCATTTGGTACTTCTCTTGCATGTGATCTTCCTGCTCATCCTCTACTCCTTCCTCTTCCTTTTGATCTTCCTCCTCTTCTCTTTGGTTGGGTACTTTCAGGTTGCTTGAGCTTGCATTTGAACTCCCTCTCCCTCTATCTTGGGAGTATGTTTCACCTATTTTTTCTTTGCCTCTACCTAAATAGATATCTTGGGGTTTTCTTTGATTGCTAACCTACTTGGTTCATCTGCTCAGTCACCATCAATGTGAATAATTGATCAAATTTTGGTAGGGACTCCATCACATACAATGATGAATGCTTTCTGCCTTTTGTTATATCTATAGGGGATTTAAACTTGCAACCTCCAATTTAGGAGTATGGTGGGCTAACCACTTGCCCCAAAAGCCATGGTTGAGAATGACTTTCCAATCCTCCCTCTTAGGGTGTAGTTCAACCGTCTCCTTCCTATCAAGGGTGTGGTTCAACCATCTCCTAACTATCATTTTATGACATTCTTACCCCTTTTCCTGATCAATGTCCTCAATAATCTGTATTTGTATCCCTCTACCCTCTATAATCAACTCCTAAACTCCATAGCTACTATTGAATTGATTCCTCAACCTTGCATACTTTCTTGAACCTTGTTCACAACCATAGTGTCATGAACCTTGTTCTCAACCTTAGTATCTTGAAGCTCGTTCTCACTCATGTTTGGTAACTTGAACTCTCAATCAAGTGCTAATACCTAGGGTGTCCCAAGAGCTTCGGAGTTCCTAGCTAGCTTAGTGGGTTTGGAAATTTTGTTCTTAGAGCCTTCCAATAATGCCTCACATGCCTCAATGTGACATGTGGATTTAGAGGCACACTCCAATCTTAATTGGGTAGAAGTATCCAAGTTCTACCTCCCCCTTAATCATTGTTTCACATGATAAAGTGGCAAGGTGCCTTTTTTAAAGGCCATTGGGTGCCCATAACATTTGTGGAATCCATCCACCTTGCCCAAGCCTACTTTCTAGGCACTGATACCAACATAATATCTATAGAAGATTTAAAATCACAACCTCCTAGGTATAAGTGTGATGAGCTAACTGCTTGCCGAAAAGCCATGGTTGAGGATTACTTCCTAATCTTCCCTCTTAGGATGTATTTCAACCATCTACTGCCTATCAAGGGTGTGATTCAACCATCTCCTACCTACCACTTTGCTAAACCTTTCATCCTCTCCCAAGCCATTTAGATTCTAAGCAACCAAATCACCATCTCTGATTGGGCTCCCAATTGAGCTTAGGGCATCTACAAGCTCCTTAATCTTCAAAATGTATTCATTTAATGTTAGTGTCTGGTGCTTTTGTAAGATTAATTAGCTCATTCTTGAGCTCAATTTCCTTATTTTCATGGATGAAAAATACAATCTCTCTAAGGTTTCCAAAACCTGCTTTGATGTTTTCAAGTGTTGTATATGCCCTATCATGCTATTGATATGTGTTGGAATAGAATGAATATGAAACTCCTATTCCTTTTTTTCTATTCATCAAGTTCCTTGACATGTCCATCAAATGTTGGATCATGTACATGAGGCTTTGGCTTTGTGCCACTCATTAATCCCCACAATCGAAGATGCTTGCTCTCCATTAGGCCCACACACAATGACCTATGCTCACTGTTCTGGATGTTTCTCTAAAACACTATTGTGCGTCGGACTCGGAAGGTCCTATGCACCCATGACAAGCGGTCTAGCTGGTCCTCACATGTCCAACAAGTGCACATAGTGGTGTCTTGATACACACACAATAAATTATCAAACCGACAGTTTGACCCAATCAAGTGTCGAGAAATGGATGCTTTAGTGATGGTAGATGTGGGAATTTGTTCAGTAATGTATGCACAAGTGGATTTCAATCTCACACAACACATTCTACATGCAATCTTGGCCAGACATTGCCTACCTAGGGCTAAACATAGGGTGCAAGAAAATGACCTTGACTTTAACATTGCCAAGTGAGCTAAAGCTTTATTGATGAGTTACCTTTAATTCTAGGCCAAAGCATGTGAGACTTCCCATAAAATGTCCTTATCAAGATAAATATATGAGTGAGAAAAAATAGGAAATCTAGTTTCGCTTGAGACTTAGTAGATGTCGTTACTCAAGATCAACAATCTAGCACCCCAACTCTCATTGATCATTGGTAGCAATTAACCATTGCTCATACGTGACTACCTAAAAAACAACCTCATGAATAATTTTGCTACATTGTTTCCCATTGTCTGCCTTAGCTCAATCTCTATTGCATGAGGAAAAATCTGTTTCTCATCCTTTCGCGATCCTACCCTTGACAAGAACAACCCTTCCCCTCTTCTGGAGGATACCAATGTTGTTCGAATAAGACAAGGAATATCCTTCATATTTTTGCAATCTATTAGATCACACAAACTACATTCTGATTTCATTCTCATCCCCTTGTTCAAGGGTTCATGCTCCCATGCATAAAACTCCATTTTCTCGAGGTGCTCAATCACTCCATTTCAAATAGTTACCCAAAAGAGCCATCTGAACAGCATAGTCATCCTCTTTGATCATATCCATCAATAAGGAAACTCTAAGAAATAAGCTTTTGAGAACATAGCTCCATAAGAACTTTGTGTGCTTTACATAAACCCCCCATAGTTGACTTACATTTCTTATTAAAGTATTACCAAGAAAGACATCCATCGTTTCCAACCCCATCGAGCGGATCTCAAGAAAATAGACATGCATTAGCATCCCAAATTCTTCTCAACCAAGTACCACTTAGAAGAATAGAGACAAAATTTTAGCCATTTCAATGACATTCAATGGTCTTTGTGAAAAATGAAAATCTTCACAATATCACTCTATCATGATAGACCCCATCTATCACAATGGACGAGCATATTACGAAATAGCCCCCCTATTGGGACACAACACCTGCTCGACAAAAAATTAGGGTTTCATTTTGACTAATTTTTTATCAAATTTATTGATTTTTGGTGGTTTCTTAGGGTGTGATACATTCTCCAAAGGTTCTAGAGTGTGAAGGGCATTGCATAATAGTGTGCAACTTTCAAAGCTTGCTTGGGACATCGGCTTGAGTAGTGGAATTCAGCATGGAGCTCGAGCCTAAGGTCAGATAATACTTAACCCCCTTGTCAATTTTAGCTTACACTAACTGCATAGCCTTAGGTTTAAAAATTAGGGCAACATTAGGAACCTAAAAGTCAAGATACATTATAGGAAATAAAGTTTAAGATCAATAATTGTGATTGTAATACCTTAAACACCGTAAAGGAAAAGAACATAAATGTGTGGACAAAAATATGAGATCCAAAACACTTGAATTATACTTGATGAAAAGATGAAAACAAGACAAGAACAAAGTACATAATTGAATAATTAACAAACAAGTAAGCACCATTAAATTAATGGACCTGAGATCAGGGAAGCATATTGGCAAGGTGGATCAACAAAGCTTGAAGTTCTCTCAAACTAGCATCAATCCCATTGCCAAGTCATGGTCAAAACAATTAGGTGGCCATGATTCCAACTTAAGCTCAACAACTCATGAGTCAAATAGTCCATATATCATGGAGAGACCAATCTCTAGCTCTAGGACAACCTACCTAGAGGTATTATATGTACCCTATAAAATGTAATTAAATACATCTGAACGAACCAATTTGGTGATTGCATCTATGAAGATGGTTTGATGAGATCAATGGTCTAGTTGAGAAACCCAGGGAAACTATATAAGCTAGACCAACCTATAGAACATGTGGTTTACCAAGTGCCAAAAGTAGCTAAGTCCGAATCTCAAGAAGCATCACATAAGACGGTGCCTGAGATACCTATGGATGAGATAGGAGATATGAGCGAAGGACAAGAAGGAAATACCTATATCTAAGGTTATGAGGGCTATAAAACAAAGCCCATTCTAGATTCTAGAGTGGGAGTAATGATTGCTACCACCTCCCTATGGAAACGTTAGGGCAAGCCAGCTCTTAGGCAAACCAAGATGAGATTGGAAATGACAGATGGGCATATAGAGAAAACTTAAGAACTTCTAGAGAGAATAAATCTCACTACTTACATTGTAGAGTTTGAACACAGTTTTTCCATCTCTAATTTTGGTAAGAATTATGTCTATGAGATGATTTCAGGTAGGCTATTCATGAGGTAGTTATAGATAGCGCAAGACTAAGGAACCAATTCTTTGTACTTATAGCATTTAGGTATAACTACGAAAGTTAATCTCAAAGACTATTCTCATATAGATGTACCACCCCTACTCTCGAGGTGTTAGATTCATGCCCTTAGCAAAATTCTAATTCCCACATTATTTTTCTCTCTTTCCTTGATGAGTATGACCACCATACATGTCAGAGAAATAAGAAAGTGATATGTGTCATCATGGATCACCACATGTTTAACTTGATATCTAAATTAGCCTTTTAGTGAATAAAGTGCCGGTCTCTTGTGTGAAAGGACCATTTTTAGGGCACATGTATATAAGTCAATTTGTGACTCTTTGTAAGGACTTTTTGCCATTCTGAGAATCAAGAGCACAGAAATTCGAATTTGTGTCTTCTTCTCTCTGTATCATCTTCTTTGTGAGCTTGTATGCATGTGTGTTGCTTGAAAAGAGTGTTAGGAAGTGTTGTCTATCCATGAAAGTGTTTGTTTGCTGTGGTTAAGGTGTGTGTGAAGTGTAGGAAGTGCTGAAGTGTAGGAAGGTCATTCCCGGGACTTAGTGTTTTGCACATAACTTGAAGTAGAAGTGTCAGAATTGACACCATTGGATGCGTCTTCTCGAGAGCTTCGAAATGCATATGTTGTTCGCTATATTCGGAGTTCGGATCAGAGAGTTCGCAACACCATCTCTACACAGAGCCCCGAAGGGGCACATATCAAGGAAAAGCACATAGGTGGAAGGAGGAACGAGGGCTAGGAAAGTATCCATGAAGAAGTGCGAGAAGATATCCAATGGTTCCCAAACCACAAGAAGGTCCTTCAACATCTGGGTCTTTGGAAGGTCCAGATCGAAGGCTGAAGGACCACATCCTCATACCTTCCACTGGTGGCGTGCGTGGCAGCCCGACTTAATAGAGCAACCCGGAATTAAAGAGGTTATTGGTGAGCTAGACTACGAACATCAGGTAGTCCATCTCCATGGGTTGCGGGCGAGCAAAAGAAAAGAATAGGCAACACGAATGCATCAGGCCCAGAGGATGTAAAAGAAGAATCAAGAAGAGGCCATCAAAACTGAACACCTGTTTAACAAACAGGCAGAACTGACCAAAAGATGCATGCGGACAACAAACTGAAGACAAGAAGTAAAGCCTGTCAAGGGACGACAGAGACAAAGAGGGGGAGAGTGTTGCAGAGCAAAGAAGAGCACAAGGCAGAGAAAAAGACAGGCCCCAAAATTTTTCCGATTTGGACACCTCTATTTGTATCATAATCATTTTGTAATATATTTTTCGATGTAAACGCACTATAGGAGTCCTCTAGATGCATCCCCACAAAAGATTAATAGCTTACCCATGTAAATTAGTAGGAAATTAGCCTTTTAGTGAATAAAGTGCCACTCTCTTGTGTGAAAGGACCATTTTTAGGGCACATGTATATAAGTCAATTTGTGACTCTTTGTAAGGACTTTTTGCCATTGTGAGAATCAAGAGCACAGAAATTCGAATTTGTGTCTTCTTCTCTCTGTATCATCTTCTTTGTGAGCTTGTATGCATGTGTGTTGCTTGAAAAGGGTGTTAGGAAGTGTTGTCTATCCATGAAAGTGTTTGTTTGCTGTGGTTAAGGTGTGTGTGAAGTGTAGGAAGTGCTGAAGTGTAGGAAGGTCATTTCGGTGACTCATTATTTTTCTCATAACTTGAAGGAGAAGTGTCAGAATTGAGTGAAAATACCACTATTGGATGCGTCTTCTCGAGAGTTTCGAAATGCATATGCTATTCACTATATTCAGAGTTTGGAGCTAAGAGAAAAGCTCAATTTATTGTTGGCTATTGCTTTAAGTATCGCGACACCCTTACTGACAGTTGAAGCTTGTTTGGATTAGTCTTAGCCTTGTTTGCACTCTTTGGGAAACTCATTTGCATTGATCATCATTTGAATGCATGTCTTCATACACTCGGCTAGGTTTTGATACTCCTTGGATTGATAAATAAAGCATAAAATCCCCACTATATGCACTTAAGGGGGATTGAGGTATAGTCTCTTTCTCCACAAGTCCCTAGGATTGTCCTTAGGTACACAGATAGGCATTGTGCTTTACCTTGTAAACCCAGTTGCAAACTATGGGTTTCTTTCCTTGTGCTTATGGAACCAGCTTCCATGTTTCATTTCCATAAAGTGCAGCCATCTCCTCATCCATAGCTTTCTCCCAATCTACATTTCCAATTGCGTCTTCAAAACAAGAAGGTTCAACATCTTGCATTACCTTGGTCATGTAGGCACAATGAGCAACCATGTAATTGTCATATGTCAATTGTTACATTGAATTCCGCATCCTCCCAAATACTCTTGGTCCTAGATCACTTCTCCTTGTATCATTTGCATGTGCCTTTCTTACTCCTAGAGTCTTCATAGAGGGCATTCCAAAATCCTCATCAAGGATCTTTTCTAAACCGCTTGAATCTCCATCAATGTCTTCAAAACCTATAGATGTTTTACTACCACTTGCAACCTATGGGTTTCTTTCCTTGCGGTAATGAAACCAGCTTCCATGTTTCATTTCCATAAAGTGTAGCCATCTCCTCATCCATAGCTTTCTCCCAATCAGCATTTCCAATTGCATCTTCAAAATAAGAAGGTTCAACATCTTGTATTACCTTGGTCATCTAAGCACAATGAGCAACCATATCATTGTCAATATGCCAATCGTTGCACTCAATTCTGCATCCTAAATCTTCTTGTTCCTAGATCACTTCTCTTTGTATCATTTGCATGTGCCTTTCTTACTCTTGGAGTCTTTGTAGAGGGCAATCCAAGATCCTCATCAAGGATCTTTTCTGAACCGCTTGAATCTCCATCAATGTCTTCAAAACCTGTAAATGTTTAACTACCAGCACAAAACTTTTTTTACCTTTCTTGGATATATTTCATGAATTTGCTAGACTAAAATTCCACACAATCTTCCACTCCATGGATTCGAATTGGAACTATTACTTGGTGATGCATCCAATCCACTTAAGACTTCACATTCCACACTTGATTTTTAAGCATTTTCCTTGTCATTTGGTTCAACATTAAGTTCTTCTTTGGCATTTGCATAGAAGCTTCACATTTCATCAAATACCACATCTCTCCTTACCTTCATCTTTCATGTGAGTGGGTTATATCATTTATATACCTTTTTCTCAAGGGAGTACCCAATGAAGATACATTTTTTGCTTTTGGATCGAGCTTCATCCCTAACTGATTTGCAATATGTACATATGCAATACAACCAAACACTTTTGTATGCGATAAGTTTGGCTTTTCACCTATGAACTTCTATTCAAGAGTAACTTGATGTACAACAGCAATCTGAGTTCTATTCATGATGTACATAGTAGTGTTCATAGCTTCTGCCCAATCACAATGAGCCAAATTCTTCTCATCCATCAAGTCTCTTGCTATTTTTGCAATATGTCTATTTTTGTGTTTAGCAATGCTATTCTATTGTGGTGTGTACCTGCATGAAAACTGGCATCAAATTCCATGACTTTTTAGAAAGTTGGTGAACTCATTTGACATGTATTCACCTCCTCCATCAAAAATTAATTTTTGAATATACTTGCCTATCATCTTTTCCATAATAGCTTTAAAATTCAACAAGTGAGTGAACACCTCACTCTTCTCTTTCATGAGATATACCCATACTTTCTGTGTATGGTCATCAATTAAAGTAACATAAAACCTGCAAACACCCATAGACGTGGTCTTTGAAGGATCTCAAACATTTGTATGTATTATTTCTAGCACATTCTCATTGATATACTTGTCATGCAGAAATGATGATCTTGATTGTTTACCGAATTCACATGCTGCACATACCTTTTGCATCTCTGCAACCTTGAAATTTGGTAGTTTGACAATCTCCTTTGCCTTGATCAATTTCAGCCTCTACAAATTTGGATGTCTAGTTCGCTTGTCCCAGATCTCTATATCACCAATAACTCCTATGCCCTTTTTTTGAGAGTACAATGAATTGGAAATACATACTTACACACCCAACTTCATAAGGTAGAGGCACTCATCATGAGAGACTCGTGGACATGTCCAGCCAAGACTTGAACTCAGGACTTCCTCCCACAGCTTCAAGGTGTCAAATCAACCACTAGGCTAGGGGGCTCAGACAACTCAACGCCTTTTGCGAAAATGTTTGCATTCATTTTAGGAATTTTCACATTTAGGGTGAACATCCTACCCACTTTCTTTCCCTTGGCAATCAATATTCCATCATGTCTATACTCTTCTATATATAAACCATTAGCATTGAACCTGATTTCTAATCCTTGGTCAACCATTTGTCCAACAAAAACTAGATTCTTTGTTATATTTGGAACATGCACCACATCAGCAAGATGTTTTACCTTCCTGTCCTCCATAGATAGTGCTATGTTTCCTATATGCTCGATAGGATGTGATGTGCCATCACCAGTTTTAACATATCTAGGAACATGCAATTTTAGCAAACTACTAAACTATTTTGCATGACTCGTCATGTGATTTGAAGCACCTAAATCAACATACCAGACATAGACATTGTATTCATTGTATGATGTTCAACCATGAATAGCTTCTTAGAATCACATGCACCTATGGATGCATAGTTGTTTTGCTGCCTTCTGTTATTTGGATTCTTCAACCTGCAATCAGGTTCAAAGTGTCTAGGTTTACCATAATTCTAGCATCCTTTAATGTCATTACTTGAACCATTTCTTTGGAAATTTCTACGACCGCTTTGGCTCCCCCTACCTTGAAACTATCCTCTACATCTCTGCATGATTCTCATGTTGACATTAGTCTTGGTTATTGTTTCCTCTTCCACTTCCAAAACCTCTACTTCTTCCTCTTCCTCTGCGAGAGTAGAATACCTACTCAGATCTAGGTTTTCCTTTGGATTTTGAGTCCTCACCAAGATTCTTTTCTTCAATCATCAACATGGACACGAGTTCAACAAAATCTCAAATATTTTCCCAAGTTTCTATAGAAGTTATGAATTGCGTATATGCAGCTCCTAAACCATGAAGGCACACTTCCACATTAGCATCATCACCTACATTCACATCAATAGATGCAAGTGACTCACATATGCTTTTGATTTTCAAGGTGTAGGCATTTACCATGCCCTTTTCCTCTAGTGTATGGTTCTTGAGTTGCAAATTTTATGCCTTTGTATTGGTCACATACAATGCGACCAAAATGTTCCAAGCCTGTTTCGGATTTTTGGCATCGTATATGTTCCCAATCATGCTATCTGGTATGCTAACATATGGCCAATACATTACTTTCATGCTCCTTGGTTCCATTCTTTATATGCTCTTAATTGGTCCACAATCGGATTCCTCTCTGGTAACTACGGTGCATTTCTGTTCTCTCGTTTGATATACTTCCAATAGCCTTTTCTCATTAGGAAATTTTTCATTTTGAATCTCCAAGCATGAAATTTGTTTTTTTCTAGCTTATCACTCATTGCCTTACTCATTCCATCTATGTTTGCTACACAATTCACAACACTACAAAAACACTACAACCAGTACTTCTCCTTGAACACTATTACACTCTGACCTGATAGTTCGATCTTAGAAAAACAGTTTCTGTGTATCAATAGTACACAGAACACTTGCAAACTGACGTGGTTTTTCTCTGGGCCCAACCTTGCAGGCTCAAAATGGAGGTCGAGATGGCTCCCAAATGCCTTGTACCTTCACACCAATTTTCATGGTGATCTAAGGTCATTTCTTAATTGTGCTCCATGCCTTCTCAGATACTCTTCACCATCAGCCTTCTCCATGAGCTCTCTATAGCCACACTGGCTTTGATATCATGTCACGAGGAAGGCGATAAGGAAGAGAGCTCACTCGCACATTCTCATACTCAAAGAGAAGCATACAAAGAGATTGAGGCAAGGAAGAATGATCTTCGTCTTCTTCTTCCATTACATAAAAGGAATGTAAAAGAATGACTTGAAACAACAATACAACTAGTACAATATATAAAGAACAGTACATAAGGAAACAAATGTGTCTGTCCATGAATGAGTGAGCTGGCAAGAAATGAATGTGCCATCACTCTTGACAGATAAATCTACTAAAGCTCAATGAAGTATCCCTAGCATATACTTGCGTGACCACTATACATATTAGAGAAATGAAAAAAATGATATGTGTCATCCTAGATCATCACATGTTGAGCTTGATATGTCAACACTATTTGTTGCTCTAGCACAAGGGTGAGAACCACGTTAAGAAGCTTCACCTCCTTAATGTCAATCCGAGGGAGAGGTAGGAGTGATATGAAGATCGTGAATGTGAGATGAAGTGAGAGTGAAGGTGAGAAGCACAAAGGTGCACACACACATACACACACACAATGAAGAGACAAGCAAGACACAATGGAAGGTGGGAAATTAGCTCTATTACTCAAGAATACTCTTACAAGCTCAAACTAGCTCTACTCTCTTCTTTGCTCCAACAAGCTAACCTCAAAAATGAGCTCTCTAGCTCTTTTTATAGTTTCTAGACTAGTTTTGACCGGTTTCACATCTAATGACCGGCCTAGTTAAAAAATAGGTCCTAGAGGCTATTTGGAAGGGTAAACGATGTCTAAAAATAACGAAATTTGGTACGAGCATTCTACCTAAGCTCCTCAAGCTCGAGGACTCCTCGGCTTGCACAAAATGGGGCTATGGATTACAAAATGGGGTTTTCTATGATACATATGTTACAATTAGTGATAATAATCACTGTTGAATGTTTTGGGAAAATTAATAAGACATGTATTTGTTTAAAAGATTGATCCGCCTGGCTCCCTGCTTCGTCTTCACATGCTTCCGTGGCGTCTGTGCCTCTGACTGCTTCCAACACCCCCCTCCCTCTCGCTTCTGTCGTCCCTGACAGAACCTTGTTGTGAGGTCTGCCGGATGTAATTCTGTAGGAGGTCTTGAGCGAGGGTGTGCTCTGATACACGAATACCTCGGGCTAGATCAGCCTCGAGTTTCTCCCAGTCGATAGGTTGCGGCTCGTCTGGTGGTGGGAGCTGATAGTGTGTGGAGTACACCATTCGTTCACAGGCGAATAATTGCAATAAGTGTGTGGGCCTGCTTATGAATACTTCTGAATGGTACTCCCAAAAACCGATGGTGAACATTTCTTCGAATGTTTGCTTGTAACATGCCGGTAGATATTTGATCCTGCAGTGCCAGGCGTAACACACCCGTAGCGATGGCGTTGTGCTCATATCATAGACTAAATCCAAGTTGCCATGCTCAAAGCCCGGGGTGTTGACATGGGGAGCCTTGATGCGCCGGAAGACTTTAAAGACCATCTGCATCATGTCAAAGATTTTGACAGTCATGTGCGCGGCAATATCATCGATAGGTTTTAATCGAGGGAGCCAGTGGCGGATCGTCGCCATCATGTAGCCTACTGTGGGTAACGCGATTGGTGGCTTGAAGTAGGGGTAGTTCAACCAGTCTTGGCACTGCTTATTGTTTTGTAGCTTTATAGCGAAGGCAGTCCAAGAGCGGCGTCGTGGTACTGGTCCCCAGCACGGATTAAATTTTAAGTGAAGCGGCGCTTTTACCCACGTGCTCATCATCTCTGGATAATTTTGCAGTAAATCTTTGCGCCAGTCTGGTTGAAGGATTTCACCTCTCTGCGCCCTTGGTGGCAAGTCCTCTGGCTCGAATTGAGTGGCATGCGTTGGTTTCATGCCGGTTTCTTTCTCGATGGTTAACTGATATTCTGCCATTAACATGAAGTATGGTTTATACTGAAGCTCATGCCCGGATATGTATCGTCGCGGGGCCATTTGAGCAAAGAATGGTGATTGTAAAATTTTCTCTTCAATTATGGCCATGGCATGTAGCTGTGCCTCTACTCTGGCCGAGTGTGTCGTTCTGAGTTCTTCTACTGTCTTCATCCACGCGGGGGTAGGTAATTCGTAGGTCATCTGGCCTTCGGCCGTGACACGTCCGCCTGGGATGGGTATCGGTTCATAAGCCTCTTCGAAGGTCTCCTCCACCGGGATAGTGACGGTTTCTTCCTCAGCTGGTAGCTCAGGTGGGGAGTCTGGCCTTGGTGGTGCTTCATAGATGGCAATCCTAGATTCAAGATTTGTTACCTGGGCCCGGAGTGCGTTGAGTTCCTCTAAAACTTCAGGGGCAGGGTCCACAGGCGCTGGTAATTCCGCTGCTACTGGTACCTGTTGTGTTGCTGGTTCTCTGAGTTGTAGCAGTTTGTGATCTTCCTTTAACTTTTGATGTTCTTCGTTCATACGATCATAGTCCTCGAGCAATCTGACATGGTCGTCTAGCAGTATCCGCATCGACTCGGATGGGATTGCCTTGAATCTGCTCGGACTTAGTGGCTGTTCTGGATGATCTAAAGCCGCTTCTAAGTTCTCTCTATTTTGCTCTTGGAGTCTCTGGTTCTCCTCTTTTGCTGCGGCTAAGTGTCTTCTTAGTAAGCCCATATTTCTAGTGAGCGTTGCATTGCGGACAGTCTGGGCTCTAAGTAGGTTATCTAAATCCGCGGTGGCCTCTTTGCTTTTTTCCTCACTTTCTATTTCTAACTTGTGATAAGCCTCTCGTAACTCTTGGTACCGGCTGTTCAGTGAGGCGTTCTCAATTGATAACAAATTAAGCTGCGTTTGTAAGTCGTTCGTCGTTTTCTGCAGCTGTTGATAGTTGGTGCCGAGTGATGCAAACTCATCGCGGACTTGCGTCATGCATGCGAACATGTGTTGAAATGCGGTGTCTATGGTGGGCGATAGTAGTAGTGAAGTGCTAAATGAGGATGCAGTGATAGTAGATGCAGTGGGAATGGGGAGCGGGGTTGGGACTCTGGATGCAGTGGTGATTGTGGAAAATTGAGAAGTGCCTAAATATGAGGGTGCTGTGAGTGGAGTGGGTGGTGGTGAGGTGGGTGGTGATATGTCCATGCCATTGGACGTGTTTAATGTTGTGACTGTGAAAAGTGGTGTGATTGTGGGTGGTTGCGTAGGTGTGAATACGGGATTTACAAACGTAGAGTAGTTTACAGGGGGGATGGTTGGAGCGGCTTGGTGAAACGGGGAAATAGGCGTTATGGTAGGTTGGGGAGGTGAGACTGGTGAGAAGGTTAGTGGGGTTAGGAAGGGGAATGGGGGTCTTAGAGGCGGGGGAAACGCTGGGAAGGATGAAGGGGTGAAGGGGTTAACATACGGATGCAGAGGGTTGGGTGTGGGCCTGGTGGTATGAATGGGTAAGGAAGAGGTTGTGGCTACGTTGCTTTGTACAGGTGTGGATGTGGGGAAAGCAGGTGGGTGTGCGGGTGATACGGGATGGGTTGGTGAAAGATGAGGTGAGAGAGGAGTCGAAGGGGTGGATGTTATTTCGAGGATAGTAGTGGTCTGTACAGAGGTGGTACGGGGTGGCGAATCTACAAGGATGGTTTCTGCGGTTAATGAACGTTCGGGGGCGAGGCGTGCCTCCCTGGCTTGTGCTGAAGATTGGGCTCCTGTTGGTACACGAATATACTCCCCAGGTTTTGAGAGTAGTCGCACTCGGCGGGGATCAAACTGTGGCAGTTGCTTTCTTTGTAAAAACCTGAGTGCTTCATGGGAGCCTACTGATTTGACTAACTCTCTGAACCCTCTAATATATGCGTCTTCGAATCCTCCGGAGATGAGTTCCTGTTCAATTAATGCCTGGCTCTCCTCTTCAGTTAACTTCTTTCGTGCCCAGACTTTCTCCATGGTACGATATAATTTCTTTATGGCCAATGTGTACGCTGCGGCTTCGAAAGTTTCATCTTCATATGTGCTGGTGTCGCCGTGTGTGTCAGTCTGTTGGCCTTGGCCATCTGTCTGTCCCTCTTGTGAGCCCTGGCTGGCTTCATCGTCGCCTTGATCGTCGTCTGTTTCGGTTCTTTCTTCTTCAGAGCCCGACACAGCTTGTCCCTGTGGCAAGTCTCGCGGCGTAGTAGGGTAGCTGGGGCGTTCATATTCCTGGGAGAACAGTGGTGCTTCTGAATACTGGAACTCGTTTGAGAATGCATCAGGCATCTCAAAATCAAATGTCGTGTTTATGGGGTCGGCCTCCATATGTGGTATCGGGAAAGAAAACGCTTCCGCACCAATAGTGGTGGGAGCTTCTGCAGTTGTGGTGAGGGGTTCTGTGGTGGTAGCTGCCTGAGGTGCAGCGGTACTCGTGGTGGCCTCCGTAATTACTGGTCTGGACAACCGTATGCGAATAGGTTGTACAGTGGGAGCAGCTTCTGTCTGTGGGCGCTCGGGAGAGGGTTGTGGTGACGGCGACTCTGGCACTTGGAGGCAAGGGATGGTGCCTCGCATGCGCTTACCTGCCCGTGTCCTACTGGGCTTCCTAGCTTTCTTCGTTGTGCTCTTGAATGCCTTCAATTCCTCTCCTGTTAATGCACGCTCGATGGGCAAGTCATAAGCCAAACACATATACACAATTCTAGTGAGCGCACAACATCCGTTAAGCACCTTCTTGCGCTCCCATCTGTGCTGTGCCAGGTACATTTGGTCTATGATCCAGCTTGCCAGATCAACAGTTTGAGGTCCTGTGCATGCCAAATATAATCCGAACCAGATTCGTTTATGGGGCATGGTAAATCTGTCCTGAGCTGGAAATGCGAAATGTTGCATGCATATCCTTAGTGGCTTTGACAACTCAGGTGTAATGGCCGAAATCTCTTCCCACTTCGTGACATCCCCACGTTTCATCGGTTCTGGAATCAATCTCTCTCGGTCTGTGGGAGTGTGGGTTCCATGAATCTTGATGGCTGCTCTGATTAGGTCCTTAGAGAGATAAAATCTCTTGTAAGGTGGATCATCCACTAGAGTAGGCAATATGAAGGTTCCTGGGATATCCTTATTCTCCGATGCCATCAATGTAGTGATTAAATAATAGCACCTATAAAAATCCGGTTTGGGTAGAGGATCACTGAAATATTCTGTGAAGCCGGCTCTGGCCCAAACATGAGTTAAATCCTGGGTGCTTTGTAGGGCTTCGAATTCTCTGAAGAAAAACTGGTACTTTCCCCACGTGCGGTCATCAAAAGTCAGAGAGGATTCAAATATAAAGTCTGCGTCCGCGAGGGGTCCTGCCAGGCCCTGAAACCAATGAGAGTTCCTGTGTATCTTTTCGGTGTAGCCCATAGGGGGGTTATCGATAGGCATGGGCCCTGGAAATCCCTGAAATTCCGGCGGTGGAGCAGTAGGGTGGGACTCTGCTCGTAGCACGTTGAGTGGTACTGCTGCTACACTGGGGCCTGCTCCTGATGTTCCTTCGTCAGTTTGCATGGTGGCTGGTGCGCTAGTGAGAAAGATCTGCTACAAAAGATTAACACATTAGCATGGAAATTAATCATGATCCCATTAAAGTGAGACCGCAATCCCTTTCCATAACTGATGCGTAACCCGTGTAGCCAAGTGCTGTGATGTGATGGATGCAATGTTTCGTGCAGCACTAGTGCAGGTCTCTAGACACCTATACGTTTCAGATCATGCATACATTTCTTGATGAGATGAGATTACGAATGGTGTGTGATGATGGTGTGTGAATTTATACAAGGTTTAAAGGTTAGTGATTTAGCATAAGGTTGTATGTTAGTCGGGGGGTAGTTAGACCATGGGTTAGGGGAAGACGGTTGGACACGTTTCGGTATCCATTTCCTAAGAGTCCTTGAATGGGTGGTGGGTTTCTGCTGAGGGGTAAAAGGTGGTATCGGGTGTGGTGGTGTCGAGGGATGAAAAGGTTTGTGAGGATTATATATTACATGGCATATGGGTTGAGCTATGATACATGGTTTGGGTACCCAAATCTGCGTGGGCGTGGGTCTATGGGTAAGGTACTTCTTGGCGATCCACATTTGTCGGATGCTCGGACCTGTAGAAGAAGGTCGAGGGGATGGTGGATATCGATTCTGTTTCTGTACTGCCCTTTTTTTGTCGATTTCTGCTTGGCTGGAGTTCTTTAGTGCTTTTTGTCCTTTAGGCACCCATATTTGTCTGGTACCGCTTCCTTTGGGAGGCCTAAACTGCTTTCCATGTTGTTTCCTCTGATACTGTCGTCGGTCTGGGTTCCTTTGTCGCGGTTGACTCTGTTGTTGTTGAGGTTGAGAGGTCGGATGGACACTCTGCTTTGGAAAAGAAGGGAGTTCCAACACTTGCGTGACCTGCCCATTAGGAAGTGATGCCTTTTGTAACTTTAATCTAGGCCAGTCCGCAACAAGCTTGGAAGGATGAGCACCGTAGGGTGTCGTGCTCATTTGGCCGCTGATGCAACCCACCTGACCTCTGATTGTGCCCTTCTGCCCTTGCTGTTGGGTAACTGTCTCTTCTAGTTTGCAGGAAGTCCCAGGGAAGATCTTCTGTCGTCCTTCTGATTGACAACTTTCTATAACCAAGCCCGAGTGGGTTGGTGTAGACGTAACGTGACTGGTCTGATTAAAGATCTTCCGGTCTTCCGTCGCATGTATTTCATAGGGTCTAGGGTCACAACCGTCAAGCGGAATGCCGTTAGGGAAGTCAAGCGGTATCACTCGCTTCTGCTCGAAGGTTCCAATCTGTAAGGAGCCTTGTCTAAGATTTAGGTCCACTGAGTGATCGTATAGCCAATCTTGGCCAAGGATTAGGGGTTCTATCAGGTCGTCATCATGGCACACTAGTAGCTTTGCTGTCATGGTCAAATCCTTAATGAGGATAGGAAGGTCCACCTCACCCATGCAAGGGGTTTCCATGCCTCCTAGCCCTATGAGGTATGCCTCAATTGGCCGCATTTCTATTCCTGAATCCTTATAGTGGGACCATCTAATCGCACTAGTCGCAGCACCTGAGTCAATTAAAGCCCTGAGTTCTTGGCAAGGGTTGCCGTGCTCTAGCCTAACTGTAATGAATGGTCTTCTGTCCACTATGCTAGGATGAGTGGTTGACTTTACTTGACACATGGCCATGGGATATCTGGGGGATGTTTCCAGATGGTTATAATATTCTCTCCCTAGTCCTTGTCTTCTTAGCTTCATGCGCTTAATGCGTTCTATGGCTTCTGCCTGAGCTTCCGCTCGTATTCTATTTTCTTCCTCCTTACGCTTCTTTGCCAATGTAAGTCGTCTAAGCATATCCTCAGTAAGAGGTTCCTGATATAGCTTGACTCTACAGCCACTAATGTAATTAGGCATTATATCTCCTTCTAAGGTGGCTAACTGCACTGCTCCACTAGTCGAAAGTCTGTTAATGATCATAGGTCCATAACCTCGCTTTTCTAACTTCCGTGCGTGCTGTTTCAGCGTATATACTAGAACTAAATCTCCTTCTTTTAGGCCTTTATCTTTCACATGTGCATCAAAATATGCTTTCTGTCGCTTCTTCGCTGCGTATATTCCTGCTGCTGCTTTCAGCCTGGTTTCGCCTAATCGTTCCAAGTCCATTATTCTCGCTGATAATTCATGGCCGGTCCACTGATGTTCTTGTGCAACCTTAAGGGTCGGTATCAAGAAGTCCAAAGGAAGCACAGCATTCTGACCAAAAACCATCTGAAAGGGAGTTGCATTGAGTACGGTCTTGTAGGCCACTCGATATGCCCAAACAGCGTGGTGTAGCTGTTTGTCCCAATCTGAACGTTTATTGTTCACGAGTTTCGTCAGTACGGTACACAGTATCTTGTTAGTGCTTTCAGCCTGACCATTGGCCTGAGGATGATATGGTGCGGATTTCTTGTGAATCACCATAAAATCCTGTAACAAATATTCAATGACTTGGTTTAGAAAGTGAGTGCCTCGATCGCTCACTAACTCTATAGGCAATCCATATCTTGTAAAGACATTTTCAAATAAGAATTTTGCAGTCGTGTGAGCATCATTCTTTTTTGTGGCTTTTGCCTCTACCCATTTCGTAAGATAATCTGTGGCAACAATAATGTATTCTGCATGTGTACCTTTTGCAGGGGGGTGAATGGGTCCTACAAAGTCTATACCCCACTTTGAAAATGCACGTCCGCCCATCATGGGTTTCAATGGCATTTCATCTCTGCGAGTAGGAAACTGCGTTCTTTGGCACACGTCACATCTCTTTACATAGGTATGTGCATCCATGTGAAGAGTGGGCCACCATAATCCTGCAAAGAGGATGGCTTTGATTATCCTATCTGGTCCAAAATGACCTCCTGCAACACCTTGGTGTGCAGTCTCTAGTATTCTCAGATAATCGCTCTCATGAACACATTGTCTTAGATATCCATCTCGTCCTCGTTTGTATAGATTATCGCCAATAAGTGAATAGTCGTGAGCTTCCTGCTCTAGACTACGTTGTCGAGCTAAGGTCATTCCTTGAGGGAATGTGTTCGTCCTCAAGTAGGTCACTAATGGTTCACTCCAGTCTGGTGTGAGGGACACATGATATAACGTCGCATGCTCTACTGGTGGTCTTTCACAACACACCTGACATTCTTTACACCACTTGTAGACATCTGCTTCCATCGTAGGCCAATATACTCCTAATCTATGCAGAGTCTGTAAGGTTCGATGTTTTGAATGATGTTGCTTTAGTGCACCTAAGTGTGCTAATTGCAACCAATTCGCATGTTCTGATTCATCTACACAACAAGCAAGAATCTTTTGATTATCTTGTTTATATATGCTTCCTGCTATTATTTGGTACCTCTGAGATTTGGTAATCTCTCCTTCTTTGATCTTTATCCTAGGACTCTTGGGTCCGTATGTCAGAATAGGGACTAACGGCTTAGCCCATTCTGGTGCTATCTCAAGGTTGAATAAGTATGCATCTGGTAGATCATCAGCTACTCCTTGAGGAGCTTCTCCTGAGGTTAATCTTGAGAGGTGGTCAGCTCTAAGATGCGTCTTTCCTTTCCTAACTACCACTTCAAAATCATACTCCATGAGTAATAGAAACCAACGTATCAATCGTCCTGTGTTACATGGTTTGTTGACTAAATATAATAGGGCTTGATGATCTGTAAAGAACTTGAACTTGTTTGCCAATAAGTAGTGCCTAAACTTCTTTACAGCGTAGATCATCCCTAATCCTTCTCGTTCCGTCGTGGTATAATTTCTCTCTGCTGCGTTCAGTTGTCTGCTAGCGTAAGCTATGGGGAGATCTATGTTACCTTCATTCGTGGGTTGTGCTAATACACATCCTATGGCGTAATTGGATGCATCCACATGTACATGAAATGGCTTACTCCAATCTGGGGTAGTCAATATAGGTGCTGAGCACAAGCGTCGTTTAAGTTCCTTGAATGAATTTTCACACTCATCTGTCCACTCAAAATTGGTTAAAAGAGAGTACAAAGGCTTGGCTATGATTGCATACATGTGTATGAATCTCCTATAATAACCGCAATGGCCCATAAATGCCTGTACCTCTTTCACATTAGTTGGTCTGGGTAATTCTGCAATCACCTTCACTTTTTCCTCGTCCGTAGAGATTCCATTTTTTGACACAATGTGTCCTAGAATTTTGCCTTGTCTGACCATGAAAACGCATTTTTCTGGGTTCAAACAAACCTGATATTCTCGACATTTGTCAAATATTTGTCTCAACTCTGGGATATGTGTCTGTCTTACATTTGAGTGCGCACATAGGTCATCGACATAAACTTCCAAGCTCTTGCGTAAAAATTCCTTAAAAACATGACACATGAGTCGTTGGAAAGTAGCGGGTGCATTTGTCAAGCCAAATGGCATTACACGAAATGCAAATATGCCCCATTCTGTGGCAAAAGCCGTCTTGTGTTGGTCTTCTGGAGCAATGGCTACTTGGTTATAGCCTGAGAATCCATCAAGAAAACTGTAAACTTCCTTGCCTGCAACTCTTTCCAATAGGTGTTCCGTGATAGGAAGAGGATAACTATCTCTAATCGTGGCGGCATTAACTTTTTTAAGGTTAATACACACACGCAATTTTCCATTCTTCTTGGGCACAACCACAATGGGGGATACCCATTCGGTATGCTCAATTTCGTAGATAAATCCTGCTTCTATCAAGCGATCTATCTCCTCTTTAATCTTCGCAGCGTAATTATCATTGTACGTGTAAGGTTTCTGTTTTGTCGGTTTCGCATCTGGAGTCATAGGGATTCTATGAGAACATATATCTGGGTCTACTCCTTTCAAATCTTTGTAACTCCAAGCAAAAACATCTCTATATTCGCGCAATAGGGCAACTAACTCTTCTTCTTCTTCAGTCGTCAAATCGTGCCCTATGTAGGTGCATTTTTCTTCTTCTCCCTCTATGGCAACTATGACTTTCTTGGTTTTCTCCCGGTTATCATATACTTGTCCATCCTTCTCTTTTCTATTAGGCATTCGTACCATGATTCTTCTATCGTCGATTTCGTATTTCTTGAAATTCTCGGGTACTTCAAATAAAGATTCTTCTTTTTCTGTCATGGTTTCTTTCTTCTTTCTTTTCTTGCCTTCACTCTTGGTAGTCACTTACGTGGCTAACCTTACCTCGTTCGTAATTTCCTCGTGACTCTGAGTGTGAGTCTCTACTTCGTAGAAATATTCTTCCTCTGATGCAAAGGGTGGGTCCATGATAATTGATTCTAAATCGAAATCGCTTGCATCCTCGAATGCATCAGTGTTCGGTTCACACTCTTCTAAAATTGCATCGCCCATGATTGGCTCTATCGTGAAAACTGAAATGTCATAGCCATCCTCGTCACAGTGGGGTGTCCATTGTTCTTCATTGATGGCTACATCCATGGCTGCTAGTATTTCTGCCCAACCATGGGGTTCAAACTCCTCGTCAGGGAATACTACAGGTGCGTAGGCTGGATCTTGAAGGGTTCGTGGATGTTGTTCCGCACCTAAGGTCCTGGTTTCTAATCGTTCTTCCTCTTGTTTGGCTACTTTACACATCCATAAATGGGTATCCTCATGCAACCAAGAAGGATCTGATTCTAATGAGTGCACGGATTCCGTTTCTACTGGAGTCTTATGGATGGTATTCCATTGTATTGGGGGTACATCTCTATGTGAATAGTCTTTAAGATTGACTTTAGTAGTCACTCCTAAATGTTGCAAGTACAAAGAATTAGTTCCCCAATCTTGTACAATTTGCAACTGACGCATGAATGGTCGTCCCAATATCATCTCATATGCATGATTTTTCGCAAAGTCGCAAATGGCGAAAGTATGCTCAAATTCTACACCACAAGTGGTGAGAGATACGCCTTCTAGTAAGCCTAACGGTTTTTCTATGTGTCCATCGGCCATTTGTAGCTTCATCCTGGTGGGTCTGAGTGCTGGCTTACCCCAACGTTTCCATAAGGCGGTAGTAGCGATAGCTACTCCGGCTCCTGAATCTAAGATGGCTTTCGTGGTGTAGCCCTGATGGGTTATTGGAAGATATGTGTTACCTTCCTCTCCTTCGCTTACGTCTCCAATCTTTTCCACGGGTATCTCTGGTACCTTCTTCTGTGATCCTATCTGAGAGGGTGTGGTAGCTAGCTCAGGGAATTGATTTGCTACGTGCTTCCACAATTCTGGTTTTACCTTTAACAATTCCTCTAGAGTGAGATTACATTGTACTTTGGTATTCTTGATCACTTCCGTATTTCTAGGGATCACTGATTCTTCATTCCTCACTATTATTGTGGGTGCTCTCATACTAATAGACTTTGCTTCCCAAGGTCCTGTGAACTGAGGTAATTCTTGTAAAGAATTAGATTCAAATCCTGTGGGTTCACTCAGTCGTTCCACCTCTACATCATCATATATAGAGGGGATGTCTTGGGGAAATTGTTCCTGCAAATCGTCTATTTCTTGAATAGGAGGATGAGTTCCTTGTTCTTTTCTCCATTTCTCTTCTTGGATTTCTCTTAAAAATTCATGTGAGTACTTATGTATGGAAGATAGGTTATCTTGACTCTCTGTATTGGGTACTTGAGACAGGGATGGTGGATTCCTTTCCTGTGTCTCTGGGACAGTAGGGTTCCTAGACTGATCCTTTTTCTCTTTGCTTTCAATCAAGTGTTCTAGCCTCTCCATTAGTCCTTGAAAATGTAGTTCCGGTTTTGCCATGTTATTCCAATTAAGATATCTAGAGGCTTCGAACAACGCTTGGGCTAGTTCTACCATCTTCATGCAAAGTTTAGTTCTCTCAATTTCTAGATCAGCTCGAGGGTAGTTTTTACTCATTTCCGTTACTTGAGGTCCCTCTTTTATTCTAGCCTGATATGCACGAAACATCATGTCTAGGTCTTCGGGTATGGGTTCCGCTAAAACTGATCCTGATTTTTGAGCTGGGATTTCTTGGTTTAATTCTTGTGAAGCCAATTCTTGTATTTTGGCTCTAGATTCTCTTAGACTTCCTTCCAACTCACTTATCTTTTTACTCCATTTTCTCTTTATCCTTTCTCTAGAATCTTTCCAAGATTTCGTCTTTTTACTGCTAGATTCTGCAACTTCACTAGTTCCGGTTACTTTCTCTGGATTAAGCTGTTGGTTTTGTAAGAGCGCCTGGGCTCTGGTTATAGCTTGGATAGGCACGTATGTAGGGTTGGATCCATCTGCGTTGTTTACAATACCTATCACGTTGATCGATGTCACATTTGATGTGTTAACTGGGTTCTTAGGACAATCTTTGATTATGTGTTCTTTGCCACAATCGGTGCAAAAGCCTTGGATGCTATAGTACTGCGATTGCCTTGCTATTGGGGGATGTGGACAATCCTTAATGAAATGATCTCCTTGGCACCTAAAGCATGGTCCTCTAGGGCCCTGTGGTCTCTGTTGTCTCAATTGGGGCCGTGGGTTTGGGTTTGCGTACATCACATTAGTATAATCTGGCTCCCAACTAGGTTCCATTGGTGGACTATCATAATGATATGTCTCCACGTGTTCTGGTGACTCCGTGTAATAAGCGGGTGGACTAGTTACATGAGTAGAGTCAAAACTGTTTGAGTTCGGGTCACTTTCGGTGATCAGGGGTGAAGAAGGCACTAAGGCCCTACTTAGGTTCTCTTCTGCAGCCGCATATTTGACTGAGATGACATTCGCTGGTGGGGGTGGCTGTTGAGCTAAGACGGGTTGAGGTCTCTGTTGAGCCTGGTATGGGTAGTTCTGGGGAGGCCTATAGTAATAAGGCTGAGCATTGTATTGGCCTTGATACCTACCTGGCTGCTGGTATGCTTGCGGGTAGTTCTGTCTCACGGTTTGTTTGTTGTATGGGCAGTCCTGAGCCGTATGATTCGTGTATCTTCTCTCAATTGTACAATATTGGCCGCTAGGATTGACGTGAGGTTGAGGTGCATTGGGGCACACGTTTGCCAAATGATTTCCACCACAAGTGTAACAACGTACGTTCATCGGTAGCTTGGGCACCTGTTTACTAGAAACTCCTAGTTTTTGGGCCACTTTTTCTGCTAGGTCCTCTATCGAATTAGACAATTTTGTGGATGCTAGAGAAGAACAATCTGAGTCCTTATAGACCTTTGAGAGTTCTAATTCATCTCCTAGGTTATCCTCAATGTCTATACATATTCTTACACACTCCTCTAGCGTTCTGGGTTCTTTTATGTACACATAAGAGCGTAGTTTAGCGCTCAACAAGCCATCTAGGAACAGTGATACTTGTTTGGCTTGTGAGGGTAGCTCTTGCATTGGACATCGTTCAACATATTGTCTGAATCTACGACCTGCCAGTCTAACTGTTTCTTGAGGGGTCTGTTTAAAACTATGAATCAACGAAGACGTGTCATGTCTAACCCCACTTTTAGAGAATTCAGTGATGAATGACTCTAAAAAGTGATGGATGTCTCTAAATTGCCTTTGTTGCAGTGGTTGGAACCAAGTTAAAGCGGTATTCTTTAACGTTAGTCCAAATGCATTGTATTGCGTGAACATGTCCTCGACTTGTTCTGCTCTTAGTACTTGTTTGAATTCTGCGACATGGTCATAGGGATCTCCTGTCCCATCAAAGTAATTCTTCATTGATTTCACTAATTGCGTGGGTCTCAATACTCTTGCGTGTTCATGTGGTCTAGGTAGAGGAAAATCATCTCTACCACCTGGTATTCCATGTTCTCTTTGTCTATCCGTCCTATTAGTGTTCGTGGTTGTTCTATCTCTCCCTATGGGGTGAATGAAGCTTACTTCCGGTCTCTCGTGATTTCCTTCTCTTTGATTTCCATGGGCTGAGGATGTTCCTGCCCCTTGTTGATTTGTATTCATGTTTGTTCTGGGTGGAGGGAATATCAATTCACCTCTCCATGTGTAGGTGTTTTTAGCGCGCTCAGGCACCACGAAGACTCTTTCTGAAGTCTCATCCAGGTATACAACCTTTCCAGGTGTATCTGGGTCCTTGAATTCATAGATTGTGATGATGCCTACCTCACTGGGGTTTTCCTTTCTGTACCTCCAAAAGGCTTCATCTGTCTCTTTATTTACGAACAACTCGGTGCTCCTGTTATCTTGAGGGATCCACTCTGGGATGATTACTCTTGTTAATACGGATTTCCCTCTCGGTGTTCTAGGTTCTTCTAACGGTTCTTTTCCTTGAAATTTCCCTTCTGTCTCTAATTGGATTGTGCCAAACTCATTAGTATCGTTTGGCTGCGTACTCAGGACGTACATGGTTCCTTCTTTGTCTATGTAAGCGTCTCTCTCAAATTTCACCACTGGTCTTTCCAATCCAATGGGTTGATCAGGGTTGTGCAGTTGCACCACTTGCCTTTGCAAACCATCCTCATAGATGCGAGCACCTAGTCGGTTGGTTCGGAGAAACTCTAACTGCGTTCTATAGGGTCCTTCAGGTTTTTCTAGGTATGCTACATGAGATCCTCCTGCTGGTCTGTCTGCGCTGAATGCCATTTCTGATTCGCTAGTTTCTGAGCTCTCGTAGGGATAACTATTATTCAATTGCTGAGCCCAAGATCGTGCAGTGGTTCTTACACTAGCCTCTGATGATCTAAGGCTTCGTCGGTCCGACTTACCTATATGTTTGCCCGATCTAAGGTTCATTAATTTCCTTCCTTGCTCACTCAATTACACACTTAGATCGTCAACAGTCCTTTGTGATTAATTCTTGATTCTTCTTAATTTTTCTTTTCCTTGGATTCTTGTCTTAATATAAGCGTCAAGAATTCGACTTTCGTGATGATTTTGAGTTCTCGTTCCGTCAGACTTAGGTTCTCTTCTTTAGGTTTTCGTCACACACACCTTTACTTTAAGTCTTAAACTTGAAAGAATTACGTGTCTTGAACTTGAGGCGTTCCTATCGTCGTTAATCCACAACTACCGTTTAGCCTAAGCTAAGAATTGACTGAGGGGGTTGAGTAATCTTCCAACCTCGAGTCGGCTTTTCTGGTTGCTCTGATGCCCTGTTGCCCAAGAAGCCGTGCTTCCCAAGCTCTGCTGTCTCCACTGCCTTGCTTGCTTGCCTTGGATTGCCCTTGCTAGACCTGGAAAATTCCAATGTTAGACCAATTCACAAGATGATTAAACACTTGAGCACATACATCTTTTAAATCCCTTCCCTTTTTGCCCAAATTTTAATGTGTGCCCCCTGGCTTCCTAGTCCCAGACTGGGTGAGCCTCAAAATAGTTTATCTAAAAATATATGTATCCTTTAAGAAAAAAACAGTTGAGGTCACGTAGTACTCGTCACGAGCTTTCTAACGAGCTATTAAGCTCAAAAAACGGACTTCGGATGAAAAAGTTATACGCGTTCAGGCCCTGGGGGGTAAAAATTGACAATCCAATTTTCCTTCAAATATGAGCTAAGGGGTCTCCTATGAGTCTAATGGTCCAAAAATTTTTCAAAAATACCCTCAAATTTGGTCAAAAATTGGAGTCCAAAATTTGCGATGGGGGTGGGCAATCGCGATGGTCTGGGACCGTCGCGATGGTCCGAGTGAACCGTCGCGATGGCGTGGAAATGGACCGTCGCGATGGCGTGGAATTTGGACAATCGCGATGGCCCGAAAAAACGAACCGTCGCGATGGCGTGAGGTCGAACCGTCGCGATGGTTCAAAAATTGAACCGTCGCGATGGCGTGATCGGGCGGACAATCGCGATGGCACGGTCAACGGTCAACGGTGGACAATCGCGATGGTCCGAAGTGAACCGTCGCGATGGTCCGCAATGCGATGGCTTGAGCCAATCGCGATGGTCCGATTTTGGGCTGTCGCGATGGTCTGAAGGTTGAACCGTCGCGATGGTCTATCGTGACACGTGGCACTGTCGTGGCGATGGCGTGGGCCAATCGCGATGGTGCAGGGTCAACTGGACAGTCGCGATGGTCCGAGTGGACCGTCGCGATGGCTCAAGTGAACCGTCGCGATGGTCCGAAAAAGCGAACCGTCGCGATGGTCCGGCCGAGCCGTCGCGATGGCGTGAGCCTATCGCGATGGTGTGACACAATCGCGATGGTCCGAGCCAATCGCGATGGTCCACCAAATGACGAATTTTTGAAATGCAACTATGGTGCCGTGTGTGCGCAAGGATCGCCTACCTCGTGGTGTGGTCGCCTACCTCAAAATCCGAACTTGGCGGACCATCGCGATGGTCCGACACAGTCGGAAATTTCTGACAGAAAGTACATTTTTTACCTTTTGGAAGCTTTCCTGATGCTCTGAAGCTCTGTACCTGCAAGAAAACTCAAGAAAACACAAGTGCATACAAGCGCAAAAACTCTCTCTCGCTCTCTCGCATGCACAAATGAGGGGAAATGAGGTGAATGGGTGGATATGGTGAATTTTCTGATTTTTTTGGAAATGGAGATGATGATGCGATGATGAAGATGGAGTATGGGGAAGGTGAAAAACACTAAAAAATAAGTAAAAAACAACAACAAAAACTGAAATTTTTACCTTCCAACGCCACTTCTTGCTATACTCTTACCATCACACATTCGTCCTAGACTCGATCCCCGGCAACGGCGCCAAATTTGGTGTTGCTCTAGCACAAGGGTGAGAACCACGTTAAGAAGCTTCACCTCCTTAATGTCAATCCGAGGGAGAGGTAGGAGTGATATGAAGATCGTGAATGTGAGATGAAGTGAGAGTGAAGGTGAGAAGCACAAAGGTGCACACACACATACACACACACAATGAAGAGACAAGCAAGACACAATGGAAGGTGGGAAATTAGCTCTATTACTCAAGAATACTCTTACAAGCTCAAACTAGCTCTACTCTCTTCTTTGCTCCAACAAGCTAACCTCAAAAATGAGCTCTCTAGCTCTTTTTATAGTTTCTAGACTAGTTTTGACCGGTTTCACATCTAATGACCGGCCTAGTTAAAAAATAGGTCCTAGAGGCTATTTGGAAGGGTAAACGATGTCTAAAAATAACGAAATTTGGTACGAGCATTCTACCTAAGCTCCTCAAGCTCGAGGACTCCTCGGCTTGCACAAAATGGAGCTATGGATTACAAAATGGGGTTTTCTATGATACATATGTTACAATTAGTGATAATAATCACTGTTGAATGTTTTGGGAAAATTAATAAGACATGTATTTGTTTAAAAGATTGATCCGCCTGGCTCCCTGCTTCGTCTTCACATGCTTCCGTGGCGTCTGTGCCTCTGACTGCTTCCAACACTATTCTCATAGGATCCCTATGACTTTAGAAACCAAGCCCATTGTACCATCTAGGTTTAAACTTGAGAAACTAATCCGACTAATCTTGTTTGGTAATTTGATCTTGACGTTGCCATGGGCCATGCATAGTAACATTCAATCAATTAGTATTTGAAGATGATGATGGCAGAAAAAATAGAACAAGAGAATACGGATACTTTGAAATTTGCATGGGCTTCAAGATGCACCTCTTTTCTATTAAAATTCAAGCACATTTATACAACTTAAGTGCCCCCTCATTTCTCTTTTCCATGTCCCTTCTTGAAGGGTTCCTAGTCTTCCATCTCTCCACTTCGTGCCCATTGAGAAGTCTTCAATTGAACCTTAATCCATTATTTAAATAAAGAAATACCAACCACAAGTGATGCCAAATACATACCTAACACTGGCACGTAGAGGAGAAGTGAATCCACAAAACTTCCAAGGCTTACTACATGTGACAACTGTAAGATACCATATTGATTTCCCCAAAACAAAGATATGTAGGTAATAATGAAATTTTATGTTTTGGATATACTGATCATGTTTGCAAAATTTTGTAACAATATTTACATTCTCTCTCTAGAAAGTTGTCGCATGGAACTTGTGTTGACAGGATGCGGGAAGAAGCAAGTATGGACACACATGCAGATCTAGCATTGAGGCTACCCTTCATTTTTTTTCAAAACCCTAACATCATTCTAAAGTGATTCTCGTCACTACAAACCCTTGTAAATATCATTTCACCTTTTTGTAGCTCCATTTTGTACAAGCCGAGGAGTCCTCGAGCTTGGGGAGCCTTAGATGTGAGTGCCTGCCAATTTTCATAATTTTTAGATCTCGTTTGGGCCCTCAAATAAGCCCCGGAACCTAATTTTTAACTAGGCCGGACACTAGGTCTGAACAGGGCCAAAGCTAGTCAAAAACTATAAATAGAGCTAGAGAGCTCATTTTTGGGGCGGGCTTCTTGTAGTTTGAACTTGTTTGAGAGCTTTCTTGCAATAGAAGTGATTCCATTGTCTTCCTCTCTTTGTCCTTACTGTGTGTGCGCGTGTGTGTGTATGTGTGTGCATGCTTGTGTGCTTCTCACTCACGCACTTGTGCTTCCACTTGCTCGTGGTCTTCATACCATCCTCATGTCTTCCCGGATTGACATTAAAGGAGGTGCTACTCATCACTGAGCTACACCAAATTTTGGCGCCGTTGCCGGGGATCGAGCTTTGAGGACGAGCGTGTGATGGTAAGACGTAGAGAGGACGCGTTGGAATGGTAAGTAGTAGGTAAATTTCTGATTTTTCTCCATCTCCATTTTCATCTTCACCTCCTTCTCCATCTCCACCTCCACCTCCTTCCCCACTACATATCCCCTCTTCCTTTTCTTTCCCTCATTTGTTGTGTGCGAGTTTGAGAGAGAGCGATTGTGCGTGCTTGTATTTGTGTGTTTTTTGCATGTTTCTTGCAGGTGGCAGCTCCATCATCATCTCCAGCAAGCTCAGCAGGTACAGAAATTGTCTGCACACTTCCCGAGGCGTTGAGCTCGAGCTATCGCGACACTCCGAAAATATCGACTTCTCACGATTCTGAGTGCACCACGGCATTGCGCAGGCCTAGAGCTCCTAGGAACCCTAGATAGAACAGGAAAATTCACCATATCCTGAGCTATCGCGACACCCCAAGGTATCGCGACACTCCAAGGTATCGCGACACCCCGTGAGCTATCGCGACACCCCGTGAGCTATCGCGACACTCCAAGGTATCGCGACACCCCGTGAGCTATCGCGACACTCCAAGGTATCGCGACACCCCGTGAGCTATCGCGACACCCCGTGAGCTATCGCGACACTCCAAGGTATCGCGACACCCCGTGAGCTATCGCGACACTCCAAGGTATCGCGACACCCTGTGAGCTATCGCGACACTCTAAGGTATCGCGACACCCCGTGAGCTATCGTGACACCCCAAGGTATCGCGACACTTCGAGCTATCGCGACACCCCAAGGTATCGCGACACCCCAAGGTATCGCGACACTTCGAGCTATCGCGACACCCCAAGGTATCGCGACACTTCGAGCTATCGCGACACCCCAAGGTATCACGACACTTCGAGCTATCGCGACACCCCAAGGTATCGCGACACCCCCAGCTATCGCGACACTTCGAGGTATCGCGACACCCCGTGACCTATCGCGACACTTCGAGGTATCGCGACACTCCCAGCTATCGCGACACCCCGACCCGACCTATCGCGATACCCGGCCATTAACGCATGAAAAATGAGAGTTAATTTTTGAGTGATTGAAAGGGTAGTTGAGCTTGAATTTTGACATATTGGTATAACTTAGAACCTTGGTAGGGGGCAAAAGGCATAGAAACCAGAGATAGGTGGGACTAAGTGATTCTCAGAGACAGGGGGTACAGTGAGCTACCCAAGGGGGTTAAAATTATTGAAGCGTGTCTTTCAAATACTTGTGGCAATAAGGCTATACTAACTGGTGAGTTTTTGCAGGAACTTTGTGGGCACTCAAGGCAATCAAAGCAAGCTAGCAAGGGTGAGTACCGGGCTTGGGAGAAGGCTTCCTGGGCTTGCATAGCTGTCGGGTCAACCAGCTGATTGAGGTTGGAAGATCTCATAACCCTCCTTTGTCAATTCCTAGCCTAGGCTAAGTACGACTTAGGTGTGGTAATTAACTAGGGCAACGTTAGGCACGAATCAAGTCCAAGAGAATTAATCAACCAAGTGCAAGAAAATAAATAGGTCTTAAGTGCGAAAACACTAAGGGACAAAAAGGTAAACGGGAATCGATCACTCATCAAGTGCGGAAATTCACTTAAGTACTCCTGACGACGCAATTTCAGACAAGACCATAAACATACTATTCAACTAAAAAGAACAAAGTGATTGGTGCAAAATCAACCTGCAACGAGAGCGTGCTTGGGATCCAGGGGGTGAATAAATCAGGCATATGAACCTTAGATCAGGCAGACATTTAGGCCAAGACAGACGAAGCCTCAGATCATCTGAAGCTAGTGTCAATCACACTGCCAGGTCTTGGGCCCAGCAGTTGAGCGATAACCCATACACTCCCAGGTCAGAAACCAGTGATTCTGAAATGTCCTATCACATGGAGAGACCAGTAGGGGGTTCAGGGTTGGCTTATCTAGAAAAACCAGAGGGGCCTTATAAGACTCAATTGGAATATATCAGGACGAATCGTCTAGGTGCTCGCATCTACGAAGACGGACTGAGAAGATCAGTGGTCCAGATTAAGAACCCCGACCAACCCCATGGAATAGGCCACCCGGTAGTCAAGTTTGAGAATGGAGCATATCTAGATAAAGAGGGGACTATATATGTAGTCACCACTCTTCCTGATAGAACTGATGAGTTTGGAAATGTGATTGCGGAGACCGACATGGGTGATATAGAGCAAGGGAACTTAGAGAGAGAGCCAAGAACTCCCCGTGGTAAGTCTGTCTTGACCAGAATCATGAATCCTGAGTGGATTCCACAAGATAATAAAAGCATAGATCTGCTTTTAAATCGGGAAACCGATGAGGCTTTTTGGAGATATAGAACTTCTCAACCTCAGGAGGTGAATACCCTCACAATCTACGAGTTTAAAGACCCTGATAGTCCAGGCCAAGTAACCTACCTAGACACTGCATCAGAGAGAATCTTCGTGGTCACTGAGCAGGGCAGACATGCCTACACTTGGAAGGGTGAATTTGTTTTTCCCCAACCAAGGTCTAATGTGTCCTTTGGTCATCAAGGAGCTGGGACCTCCCAAGCTCATGGCGCTCAAAGAGATAGAGGTAGAGACAAACCTGAGGTAAGTTTTGCCAACTCCCTGGGGAGAGAAAGAACGGGAACAGAAAGGAATAGAGTAGAACCTGAGAGACATAGAACCCCATGGAATCACCGGGACATTGATGACTTTCCTTTGCCAAGGCCGAGAGAACACACTAGGACCCTACGACCAACCCAACTTGTGAAGTCCATGAAGAATTATTTCGATGGCACGGGAGACCCCTATGACCATGTGGCAGAATTTCGACAAGTGTTGAAAGCTGAACAAGTGGAGGACCTATTCACACAATATAATGCGTTCGGTCTGACCCTTAGGAACACTGCCCTTACGTGGTTCCAACCACTGAATGAGAGGCATTTCAGAAACATAGACCAACTCTTGGAGGCATTTATTGTGGAGTTTTCTAAGAGTGGAATCAGGCATAACACCTCCTCACTAATTCATAGCTTCAAACAAACACCTCAAGAGACGGTCAGACTAGCTGGAAGAAGATTTA
This sequence comes from Ceratopteris richardii, assembly GCA_020310875.1. Classification (NCBI taxonomy): domain Eukaryota; kingdom Viridiplantae; phylum Streptophyta; class Polypodiopsida; order Polypodiales; family Pteridaceae; genus Ceratopteris; species Ceratopteris richardii. The sequence continues at coordinate 8,409,142 of CM035414.1, forward strand.
GACAGTACCTGGAGAGATGTCCTATGCCGGAGTTACCCACACCAGCCAAACAAGTGGCCTTGTTCCTAGACGGACTGTTGAGCACTAAGCTCAGGTCATATGTGTACCTGAAGGACCCTAGGACGATAGAGGAGTGCGTGCGCATGTGCATAGACATTGAGGACAATCTAGGTGAGGAGTTAGAACTATCAAAAATCTATAAGGATTCTGACAGCTCTAGTAAACAGACATCTGGTCAATCCACATCCATCGAGGAACTTGCAGAAAAGGTAGCCCAAAAACTAGGTGTCTCTAGCAAGCAAATCCCGAGATTTGCCCCAGTTAAGCGGTGTTACAATTGTGGCGGCGAACATATGGCAAGTGTATGCCCCATTATGGCCCAACCTCAGGTGAATCCTAGTAGCCAGTACTGCACCATAGAGCGCAGGTACACCAACCACACGGCACCAGACTGCCCATATAACAAACAAACTGTTAGGCAGAATTATCCTCAGCCATATCCACAACAGGGTAGGTACCAGAATCAGTACCCATCACCACACTACAACAGACCGCAACAAACTTATCAGCCACCTTATCAAGGGCAGCAGAGACCTCAACCAGTCCTAGTGCAGCAACCCCCTACTCCAACCAATGTGATCCCAGTGAAGTATGCATCCACTGAAGAGAATCCGAACAGAGCCATAGTCCCAGTCACCCCATTGCTATCAGACAGTGACCCCAGTGACCATAGTTTTGACTCCGCACATATTGATAGCCCACAGGCTTACTACATGCAGTCACCCGAGCATAACGAGTCATACTACTATGAGGACCCAAGTGAAAATAGTGGGGAACCGGAGTATTCTAATGTCATGTTCACAAACCCTAACTCTAGACCTCAACCTAGGCAGGGACGACCCCCATTTCCTAGAGGGCCATGTTTCAGATGTCAGGGAGATCACCTTGTACGTGATTGTCCACTACCGATCCCTACACTACCCCAGCCAGTAACCATTCAGGGCTTTTGTCAAGACTACGGGAAAGAGCATCTCCTACGAGATTGCCCAAAAAACCCCAATAACATGCCTAAGATCACTCCTATCAATGTTGTGGGGTTAGTTGTAGACTCCATAGGAAGTGTGACTTCCACTGCACCTGTGCAGGTGATCACGAGAGCCCAGGCATTTCAACAACACCTAGGTGTTGGTCCCGAAAAGAGCCCCGAGGTGAGTGAGACAGGGAGCATACCCAAAAAGAGGACTAGCACCTCGAAGGATAGTCGTGAAAGAATGAAGAGACAATGGGCAAAAAAAATAAACGAACTTGAAGAAAGCGTGAGAGAAACCAAGGCAAAAATCACAGAAATCACATCTCAACCACACTCCCACACACTTCCACCACTACCATCCCCATCACCCTCCATTTCTCCACCCTCTAACACACCCCTCGTAACCCACCCACCACCCCGAGTAGGATCAGTATTAGCTGACCCCACTCCTGAAGGCTTGGACATGATGTTTAAAGCCTACCAGGCTCGACTTCAAGAAGGGCCAACAGCTGTAAACCTAGACAAGAGTTACCCTAGAGCCGACTTAGAGATTGAACGGATGAAGATGTGCATGAAACTGGTAGAACAAGCTCAAGCTATACTTGAGACTAGCCAAAAGTTCAATCAGACGAACTCTGTCAAGCCGGATTTGCATTTCCAAGGCTTACTAGAAAGATTAGAGCAGTTGGTAAACAAATCACAAGTTTCTTTACCTCCTCAGGCTCAACCAGTTATTGAAAGAGGAAGCTCACCACACATGGTAGCTTATGTTCCTAATTCTACGGATGCTGGAATACCTCCTTCAATACAACAGTACTCTCCAGAGTTCTTGCGGGAAATACAAGAAGAGAAATGGGCCAAAGAGAAGGGTGATTCCCCTCCTATTCCTGAGATTGATGATCTTCGTGATCAATTTCCCCAAGACATTCCCTCTATCTATGGGGATCAAGCAGAGCAACAAGAGGATGAAAGATTAGATTTTGAATCTAATTCTTTACAAGAGTTGCCTCATTTCACAGGCCCATGGGAATCTGAATCTCTCCAGATCAGAGCTCCCACGATATTGGTAAGAAATGAAGACTCAGTGATTCCCAGGAACACTGATGTTGTGAAGAACACTAAGGTTCAATGTCACCTCACTGTAGAGGAACTCCTCAAGGCAAAACCGGAGCTCTGGAATCATGTGAAGGATCAGGTCCCAGAACTTGATTCCAATGCACCAAAATTAAGCGCTAAACAAAAGGTACCCGAGGTACCTCTCGACAAGATAGGAGACATGAGTGAAGGTGAAGAAGGTAACACTTATCTTCCGATCACCTATCAAGGTTACACAACCAAAGCAATTGTGGATTCGGGTGCGGGTGTTGCTATTGCGACTACCTCCTTGTGGAAACGATGGGGCAAACCCACCTTAAGACCAACGAGAATGAAACTTCAAATGGCGGATGGTCATTTTGAAAGACCTCTCGGATTGCTTGAAGGGATAACCCTAACCACTTGTGGTGTAGAGTTTGAACATACGTTTGCCATATGTGACTTTGAGAAGAATAATGTTTACGAGATGATCCTAGGAAGACCCTTCCTATGACAATTACAAATAGTACAAGATTGGGGAACCAACTCCTTGTACTTACAGCACTTAGGGGTCACCACCAAGGTCAATCTGAAGGATCACACCTTCAGAGATGTACCACCCCTACAGTGGAATCCTATCCACAAAGCGAAAGAAGACTCTATCTCCGTGCATTCTGGAAGTTCACCTGAACCATCCTGGTTGCATGAAGATACTCACTTGTGGATGTGCAAGGTCGCGGAGGAAGAGGAAAAGCACCGAAAAGCGAGAGAAGAAGGAGCTCCCCCACGAGATAGACCAATAAAAGACCCAGCCTATACTCCGATGATATTTCCTGATGAGGAATTTGAGCCTCATGGTTGGGCAGAAATCTTAGCTACCATGGACATTGCAGTCAATGAGGAACAATGGACACCCCATTGCGATGAGGAGGGTTATGATATTTCAGTGTTCATGTGTCAGCCCTTGTTGGAAGAGTGTGATCCTAGTGAGTTCATAGGAGAAGAAGAGAATGACGATGATCTAGAATCCATTGTGATGGATACATACTTTGACTCAGAGGAACACTACTTAGAAGACCTAGGGGTGTTAACCCAAAAGGAAGAAGAACCCCTTGCGAGTATTAAAACGATAAGTGCAAAGAAAGGAAGTGAAGGAGGTCAAAAGAAAAAGAAAAGGAAAGTAGTGAGACAAGAAGAGGAAGAATCATTATTTGAAGTACCAGAAAATTTCAAGAAATATGAAGTGGAAGACCGAAAAATTTTGGTACGAATGCCTAAGAGAGAGGCCATGATAGGAGAAGCATATGACAATAAAGAGAAGACTAAAAAAATTGTAGTGACCATTGAAGGGAACGAAGAGCGATGTACGTACATAGGAGACGACCTAAGTGCAGATGAAGAAGTAGAGCTTGTAGCTCTATTAAGGGAATATAGGGATGTGTTCGCATGGCATTATAGAGACTTGAAAGGAGTAGATCCAGAGATTTGCTCTCACACGATTCCGATGACTGCTGATGCTAAGCCCACCAAACAAAAACCCTACACATATAATGACAACTATGCGGCAAAAATAAAAGAGGAAATTGACAGGCTGATTGAAGCCGGATTCATCTATGAGATTGAGCACACTGAATGGGTGTCCCCTATTGTAGTGGTGCCCAAGAAGAATGGGAAATTGCGAGTGTGCATTAACCTTAAAAAAGTTAATGCCGCTACGATTAGAGATAGTTATCCACTTCCCATCACCGAACATCTTTTGGAGCGTGTTGCAGGCAAGGAAGTTTACAGCTTCCTTGATGGATTTTCAGGTTACAACCAAGTAGCCATTGCCCCCGAAGATCAACACAAAACGGCCTTTGCCACAGAATGGGGAATCTTTGCATTCCGTGTGATGCCATTTGGGCTCACCAATGCACCTACAACATTCCAAAGACTCATGTGTCATGTCTTCAAAGAGTTCTTGCGAAAGAGCTTAGAAGTATATGTGGATGATTTGTGCGCTCATTCCCAAGAGAGAAGTTACCACATCCCTGAACTCAGGCAAATCTTCAACAAGTGTAGAGATTATCGAGTGTGTCTGAATCCAGAAAAGTGTGTGTTTATGGTACGCCAAGGTAAGATCTTAGGTCACATTGTTTCGAAGAATGGAATATCAACAGACGAAGACAAGGTAAGAGCAATAGCAGAGTTGGCCAGACCAAGAAATGTGAAAGAGGTACAAGCCTTTATGGGCCATTGTGGATATTACCGTAGATTTATCCACATGTATGCCATCATAGCTAAACCTCTTTATGGGCTGTTGACGAATTTTGAATGGAATGAGGAATGCGAGACTTCCTTCAATGAGCTGAAGAGACGTTTGTGCACAGCACCAATATTGACTACTCCGGATTGGAGCAAACCCTTTCATGTCCATGTAGATGCCTCCAATCATGCAATAGGATGTGTGCTAGCACAACCCACAGGTGAAGGAAACCTAGATTTGCCGATAGCATATGCTAGTAGGCAATTAAATGCAGCTGAACGAAATTACACCACAACGGAGAGAGAAGGCTTGGGCATGATATATGCTGTGAAGAAGTTTAGACACTATCTATTGGCCAATAAGTTCAAGTTTTTCACTGATCATCAAGCGCTACTATATTTGGTCAATAAACCTTGCAATACAGGTCGCTTAGTAAGATGGTTTCTCTTACTAATGGAATACGACTTTGAAGTTGTTGTCAGGAAAGGTAGAACCCATCTTCGGGCAGACCATCTTTCTTGCATCACTTCAGGAGAGCCACCGCAAGGAGTGTCTGACGAATTGCCCGATGCTTATCTGTTCGATTTAGAAGTTGTTCCTAAATGGGCAAACAAGCTGGTACCAATCCTAACCTTCGGGCCTGCAAATAAGAATGTGAAAACCAGCAAAGAGGAAGTTGTAAAATCATTAAAGTATCAAATCTTGGCTGGAAGTATGTACAAGCAAGATACAGAGGGAGTGTTAGCTTGTTGTGTCGAGGAGGATGAACATGCTAGTTGGCTGCAACAAGCCCATGAAGGACTGCTAGGGAATCACTACTCTAAACAGCGAACATTGCAGAATCTAAAACGCTTAGGAGTGTATTGGCCGAGCATGGACAAAGAAATACAAGAGTGGATCCACAATTGTCCAGTATGCCAGAAGAGACCCCCAGTGGAGCATGCCACTCTTTATCACGTGTCATCAATCCCCGATTGGAGTGCTCCATTGGTCGAGTTCATGAGATCGGGAACATTACCCAATCAGGCTAGTCTTGCAAGAAAACGGAGCATGGAGCAAGAGGCTCAAGACTATGCCTTAGTAGGGGATAACCTATATAGAAGAGGCAAGGATGGTTACCTAAGACTGTGCGTACATGAATCAGACTACCTGAAAGTCTTAGAAACGGCACACAACGGTGTTGCAGGTGGACACTTTGGGCCTGACAGAGTAATTAAGACCATTCTATTCTCAGGACTGTGGTGGCCCACTCTTCATATGGATGCACATACTTACGTGAAGAGTTGCGACACATGCCAACGTGCCCAATACCCGACAAGAAAAGATGAAATGCCCTTAAGGCCAATGATGGGAGGACGTGCATTTTCAAAGTGGGGTATAGACTTTGTGGGTCCCATCAACCCCCCAGCTAGGAACTCCCATGCAGAATACATTATTGTAGCCACAGATTACCTTACAAAGTGGGTGGAAGTAAAAGCCACGACAAAGAATGATGCTCAAACGACGGCTAAATTCTTATTCGAAAATGTGTTCACTAGATATGGGTTACCAATAGAGTTGGTTAGTGATAGAGGTACGCACCTCTTGAATGAGGTCATTGAAAATCTCCTTCAAGAATTCATGGTGATGCATAAGAAATCTGCACCCTATCACCCACAGGCTAACGGACAAGCCGAGAGCACGAATAAGATCCTGTGTAACGTATTGACGAAACTGGTCAATAATAAACGCTCTGATTGGGACAAACAACTTCACCATGCTGTTTGGGCATACCGAGTTGCCTACAAAACGGTACTCAATGCCACCCCATTTCAGATGGTCTTCGGACAAAATGCGGTGCTACCCTTAGATTTCCTAATTCCAGCTTTAAGAGTAGCACAAGAGCATGACTGGAATGGACACGAGTTGTCCTCTAGGATCTTTGATCTAGAGCGCTTAGGTGAGACGAGGCTACGAGCAGCAGCAGGCATCTATGCTGCAAAGAAACAGCAAAAGGCATACTTTGATGCCCATGTGAAGGATAAGGGCTTGAAGGCAGGGGATCTAGTGTTAGTCTACACATTGAAACAACACGCAAGAAAGCTAGAAAAGAGAGGCTATGGACCTATGATCATTAATAGGATCTCCACGAGTGGAGCAGTACAACTAGCCACTTTAGAGGGGCATGTCCTCCCAAACTATATTAGCGGATGCAGAGTCAAACTGTATCAGGAACCCCTCACGGAGGAGATGCTAAGCCGACTCAATATTGCTAAGCAACGTAAAGAGGAGGAAAAACGAATTCGAGAAGAAGCACAGGCAGAGGCTTTAGAGCGTATCAGAAGAATGAAGTTGAGGAGACGAGGAAGGGACCAGCCTATGACTGACACCCAAGAGTCTCCAGGCTATCACATGGCCATGTGTGAGACTTCAGGTGAACGTACCCATAAGATAGTGGACCGACGACCATTTGTGACCCTAGAAATAGGACAAAGAGCTAACACAACAAGCTTGAGGGCTTTAATTGATTCAAGAGCAGCCACAAGTGCAGTTCGGCTTTCTTATTGCCAGCAGCTGCAATTGGAGGTGAAACCCATAGAAGCTTACCTGATAGGATTAGGAGGTGTTGAAACCCCTTGTATGGGAGAGGTGGATCTTCCCCTCTACATACAAGAGGTCCTCATGCCAGCAAAAGTACTAGTGTGTGAAGACGAGGATCTGATCGAACCTCTCGTCTTAGGCCAAGACTGGATCTATGATCACGCAGTCAACCTCAACCTAAGAAGTGGACTTCTTCAGGCTTGGGTAGGCCAAAGTCGCCTCACGGTTGAATTAGAAAATCAAGCGCTCCAACCAATAGAACAGGCACCAACTCCTGGTCCCTCCAGGAATCCACAAGAAGATAACCATGTTGTGCTTGTCCAAACTTCTATGGTGCAGAGGAATGTCAAGCTTGCTGAAGGTTCAGGAGCCAAGAAGGAGTTCCTAAATGATCCAAAGAAGATCCTAAACGAACGGACCGAACATCACTCTACACTAAGGAGGCCGCTGATCGAGAGGCAGGAGCGCCAACCCGCACAATATAAAGCATCTCATGGCGTGAAGCAGATCTGGATACGCAAGGATGGAAAACCCACAGCTCCAATAGCAGATTCTCAAAGAAACAAGAAACGAGCCTCGCCATCAAGGAACAAAGTGAAGAAGCCCCCTAGGATAACCCCTAGGCATACTATTTCTATTTGGGTTCCTAAGCGGTCAATGAAGGCCACCCCTAATGCTAGACAGATATGGGTGCCCAAGGCTAGCTTACAAGCCCAAATTACTTCACCTACAGGCACGAGGATAAAGCAGCTTTCACAAGCACTCTTGGCCAACAACTCAGAAAGTGACAAGATACCTACACCTCTCACTGTCCCCACTCCCATCAACCCCAGGAATGTCCGGAAATGGGTACCCACAAGGTCCCACATACATCACACACTCAGACCGAAATCTTCAACTGTCCTTAGCTCTAAGAGCTACGACTCCTGTATCAAAGTGTGGAGAATTAAACGGTGTACTAAACCCCTGACCCTATTCTGTAAATCCGTCCACACTAACACAGAAGCATTCCGAGCCCATTGCATAACCAAAGTATGCATCTAGGATGACACTGACCTTTAATCACCACTCACACATATCATAAACACCTCACCACTAATCACTGACCTCCGGGATTGTCGTGTTAGTATTGTGAAGGGAACACCATTACATCTTGTTTCCTATGCAACACTAATGTGCCTTTCGTCTTCCAGCAGATAAGCAACCTACTCTCATGGCAACAGCGGCAGGCACAAGCTCTCAGGCAGGATCTGGTGCTCCTATCAATTGGGATGCCATGCCAGTGGAAGCTCCACCAACGGCTAGGCCTGAAGAATTCCTGAATGTGCGAAGAATTCCTATTCCAGATCCACCCAGTGGGCTAACCGAAAGAGTAAAAGGGCACTCCCATTGGTTCAATGAAATGCCAGGGGATTTGGGAGACGCAGATCACATCTGGGAGTCCAAGATGGAGTGTGGAGGGGTTTGGTGGACCTTCCAATTCTTTTCAAGAGAATTTGAGACCTTGCAAAATGCAGCTCCACTTCAAGAGATCTGGCAAAAGGCAGGACTTCAAACTTACTTCAGTGCAGCTCTACCAAAACCTGACTTCCTCAGGTGTTACTACTTGATTGCTACGATGAAACCTACCGGGGATAAAGATCATTCAGGCACATTCTGGGTGCCCTCCTTATCTAATCTGGAGGAGATGAGGAAGTTTGAACTAAATGTAACATTAATCAGGGAAGCCCTTCAAATGTATGGCACTCATGTGCCTTCAGATCACGACCCCCTGATACCAGAATCAATGAAAAGCAATAGAGTCAAGAAGCTCAAAGACATGTGCGCCCTCACCCCCAACATCGCCATACCCCTGCGGATGTGCCTCCAGCACTTCGCATTTCCAGCTCAGGACCGTTTCACTCAGCCTCACAAGAAGATATGGTACGGATTGTATTTAGCAGAGACCGGAAGCTTGCCCATTAAGATGCCGGTATGGATCTTAGATCAGGTATATGAGGCAGGCAAGCGGGGGGTGAGGAAGCCCACCCTACATGGTTGCTGTGCGTTGACTAGAATCATCTACAGATGTCTGGCGTATGATGTGCCAGTTGCTCGAGCCCTAAAGTATGCACATCTGGAGTTGTTTAAAGGGCGAAAGTCAGGGAGTCAGCCTGCAAAAAGAATGCGTGGATCCCTTTCACAAGTCCTGATCCCTCCAGCAACCACTACCGAAGTCTCCACTAGAGAGGAAGCCCCGGCGGCACCAATCACAATCCATCTCCAGGAGTCTCAACCAAGAGAGGTGGTACAGCCCACTCCCTCTGCCCCTCCGCTACCTACCGATGCAGAATTTGCAGCGATGGCCACTTTCACCGAAGACCCAAATTTTGATTTTGAAACATTTCTGCAGACGGCTCATCTATCAGACAGTGAAGGTTGCCCTGACAATGTCGATCCGGGGACATCAACCCAAAGAGAACATGCACGAGGCGAGACAAGCAGCGTACAGGAGCTAGGAGTGACGCAACCTCCTCAAAGACTAAGCACACAAGCTCAGGAGCAGGCACCAAGGAATAACCCAGAAGAGAGTGAAGACGAAGCCCCTGCATATACGGCACAGCTCAAACGACTATACCAAACAATCAAGCAGGTACAAAGACGCCATAAAATGTCAGAAGAAGCAAATAGGGCCCTAGTAAACCAGATGTTACAGTCAGAGCATATCGACCCCCAGTTTGTAGAATCACTAAATCTGTTGGCGGACACTTGTGGCATCAGTGAAGCAATGAGAACCATGGTCTATCAAGAGAACCCTGCTTATGATCAAAGAAGAATTGATACACGGCCGCGACAAGGAAAGATGATTCAGATGGAAGTATCTACCGCGTTAGCTACGTCCACATCAGAAGATGTGCACATGATTAGCCCTAGGCACAATGATGAACCGGAGGAAATTACGCATGCCCCATCTCCCCCATCATCTCCTATCCCACCCTCAGAGCCTCTCTCCACGTGTCTTTCTACACAACCATTCTCCTCCTATAGTGAGACCATTGTACACACCCCCATTTCCACTCTCCTTCCTTCACCCTCATCCATCTCTGTCACTCAAGTTTTTGAACCTCAATTAGGTCACCCTTTCTTCCCCCATGCCGTTGGACAACCATCTGTCACTAGTCAGACTCTTTCCATCTCTTTGCCCTCCATCCCTCCATTTCCTCCCCCCCAAAATCTACCTACCCCGTCCCTTGTAACTGCCTCGAGCACCACACTAACCACCCAACCCTCCTTCTGGACCTACCTTGTAAACATTCTTCAACAGGTTGAGGAACATAAGAAAAAGTCCCTTCCCCAAATTCACTCCCCCACATTCACGGCCACCACTATCACACCACCCACCGTCCCGGTGTTCACATTTCACGAATCACACTCACTCATGTCCGATCCCATGGACATCTCACCATCCGCTGGATCACCCACCACCACTGTTCTCACAACACCATCACAGGTTATTACACTCACATCACCACTTCCACACACGGTAGGCACAACATCCACTTTTCCCATTCCCACTTCCCAACCCCCTGCATCTTCCACCTCATTTAGTCTTGCACTCGACACGATGCTCGAAGCTGCCACTCAGCTTAAGCACGAATATACATTATTGGAAGAAAATAACAAAGGGCTTTGCACCCTCACAGCAACACTCCAAGAGCGTGTCAATGCTTTGGAGTTCATTCATACGGAGTCACAAAGCAAGATATCCGCCCTCGAACAGGCAAATGCGCAACTCAAAGCGAGGCATATGGAAGAGAGCAAAGCCATGGAGGAACAGCTGCGCGATCAAATGGGCCGCAATGCACGGCTTGAACGAAACATGGCTTTGCTACGACGACATCTGGCAGCAGCGCAAGAAGAGAATAGACGGCTTCAACAACAAAACCAAGAGAACCTCGAGGCTGCCATGGAGAACACCCCGGGAGCACCCATAGACCCGGTCAAATTTCAAGCGGTCCCCTCAGAAAGCATACAACAAATATTGGAAACGTATGCCAATCTGTTAGAAGCACATGATCAGCTTGCCGACCAGCTAAAGGACTTACAGAGACCCCAAGAGTCTACACCACACCGACAGGAACATAAAGAAATGACAGACGCTGCTACTTCAACCGAACCTGAACATTCAACGACCAACGACGTGCTGGAGTTACGGCAGCAGATCGCAGAATTAAAACTGAAGTTGATGCAGTACGAACGACCCCCTTCCCCACCAGAGCAACCGTCAGAAGAAGAAGCAGTTACCATCCCAGTGGAGGAAGCATTCGACGACGCCTACGAGCCTCAACCACTCCCAGGAGGACGCGTAACAGAAGAAGGTCAAGATACCTATGAGGAACCCCCATCGGCATGGATGAAACAAGTAGAGGAGATGGGGCAAACTCATCAGGAGCGGATATCCACTCTGATGCTGGCAATGAAGGCCATTGAGGACACCATCCTTCACTCAGAATACTTCAGGCACATCGCCCCTAGACGCCTTATCACTAGTTCAGAACTGCAATACAAGCCCTATTTTGTATTGTTGGCTGACTACAATGCAGAAATCAAACGAGTCACCAACAAGTGCCCAACATTTGCCACACAGTTCGAACCAGAAGACATACCAGAAGCGGCACGAAAAGGGGCCATATTCCAACCAACGTGGAGGCAAAAGTTACTCGAAACTTACCCAGAAATGCTTCGAACATGGGATCATGCCCCCATGCATTTGAAGTACAATCCGTGTTTTGGGCCAGTGCAAAGACGCAGATCATGGAAAGCTTTTTCCATCAAGGTTCAGAATAACGCAAACTGTAAAGAATGGCTCAACTACCCCGCTATCGCCCCCCCAACCGGTACTCCTACAGTGTCATACATGATTGCAACCATCAGACATTGGATACCACGCCTCCACCCTATGCCAGATGTCGCTGCCCAGATGATGCTCAAGATCCTCGACATGATGCAGGTCGTACTCAAAACTTTTCGCAATGTATGCCGTATTCAACCTCCTATTCCCGGGTTTATTAATGGTAACTACGACCTGCTATATGATATGAGCACAACCCCGAGCATACGAGTGGCTTACGCATGGCATGCACGCATAAGATATCTCCCTGCCTGCTACAAGCAAACATTTGACGACATGTTCACCACGGGGTTTTGGGAAGCACATTCAGAGGTATTTGCGCCGCGGCCTACGCATCTACTCCATCTCTTTGCATGCGAGCAAACGATGCATTCCAAGCTTTACACGATGCCACAACCTGACATGCCTGGTACAGTGGATTGGGAGGCCTTGCAACGAGATCTAATCAGAGGTTTAAAAATCAAAGAACAAGAATTGGCAACCGACCTCCTGCAAAAATACATTGATCAAACGGCGGAAAAGAGGTCTGTCAGAGGCGACAGACCCTAGGGGGGGGAGAGTGTTGACAGGATGCGGGAAGAAGCAAGTATGGACACACATGCAGATCTAGCACTGAGGCTACCCTTCATTTTTTTTCAAAACCCTAACATCATTCTAAAGTGATTCTCGTCACTACAAACCCTTGTAAATATCATTTCACCTTTTTGTAGCTCCATTTTGTACAAGCCGAGGAGTCCTCGAGCTTGGGGAGCCTTAGATGTAAGTGCCTGCCAATTTTCATAATTTTTAGATCTCGTTTGGGCCCTCAAATAAGCCCCGGAACCTAATTTTTAACTAGGCCGGACACTAGGTCTGAACAGGGCCAAAGCTAGTCAAAAACTATAAATAGAGCTAGAGAGCTCATTTTTGGGGCGGGCTTCTTGTAGTTTGAACTTGTTTGAGAGCTTTCTTGCAATAGAAGTGATTCCATTGTCTTCCTCTCTTTGTCCTTACTGTGTGTGCGCGTGTGTGTGTATGTGTGTGCATGCTTCTGTGCTTCTCACTCACGCACTTGTGCTTCCACTTGCTCGTGGTCTTCATACCATCCTCATGTCTTCCCGGATTGACATTAAAGGAGGTGCTACTCATCACTGAGCTACAACTTGTGTATTAAATTTGAGCATGAAGATGAAGGAATTAGAAAAAGTGGTGTATGAGAGAAAGGAGGAGTCTCATTTGGTTGCTTGAAGATGAAGAGATTTTTCATAATTTTTCATCTCTTTCTAGAATTTTGGATTTTGTAGGGCTCAAAAGTGATATTTGGAAGCAGATTTGGACCTAAGGCATCTCGAACACTATTGTATAAATCGAAGAACTAAATATTTTTCTATCTCATAAGCTTAAGCTAATTCGTCACTTATTTTTAGTTACAAGACTTGGAAAAGTACCGTTTTTAGGTACTTAAAAAAAAGAGAGAATACATGATTCATCTTATTCATGTTTGTGGATTTAGAAAGAACACATTGGTATGAAGGTTATTTCAGGTGATCAACATGTGTGTGAGTGCATTGTAGGGATTGCCTCTATTTTTCCAACTACATTCTTGAGGCGGACACCAAAAGTAAATACATGTGTGGTCTAGAAGTCCTCCATGGGAGATGCAAAAAAATGCTATCTTGCAGCATGCAGTTAGAGTGCATATCTAGGAAGGCACAAGTGGTCATGGGGTGGTAGAAGGGGAGATCCAAAGACGAAGAGTAAGAGCTAGGAAGAGATTAGGGCCGTGCATTAATCACATTGTTTTCTTCTATTGTGATTGAGATTACGATTGGGATTGGAATTGAGATTGCAATTGTGATCACAGTTGGGATTGAGATCAGCTCGAGGATGGTTAGGTGGATGAGGCTTCACATTGAAGCTATTTGATAGATTTTGTAATGTAGATCAGAATTGTTTGTAAATCTACAAAGATAATAATTCTCTCTCTCTCTCTCTCTCTCTCTCTCTCTCTCTCTCTCTCTCTCTCTCTCTCTCTCTCTCTCTCTCTCTCTGCTTGTTCCATGCATACTTTGTTTTTCTTCCTTATATCTTGTTGTGCCAAATTTTTATTCTGTATGGGATTATGATTGAAGATTACGACATTTGTTACAAGTGGTATCAGAGTGGAGTTTGATGTTGGAGAAAATGTTAAGATCCTCAGCAATTCTTACATAAGTTGTCCAACATTCCTCAAAATATAACTATATAATGTGCTTTGCATAATCCTACACAAGAAAATGCACGATGACTTGGATAAAGCTACACATTCTGAATCCAATTGCATGGGTTCGATAGCTATCAAGTGCAAAAATGTGGGGATTTTTTTTAAATCACTAAAGATTTTCTTTACTTGCTTTTGCATACTATGATTGCTAAAATACGTGTAGCAATTGGTTTTCAGAAATACGATTTAATTAAGGTGATCAAATGTTCCAACCAACTTTTTGCTTTTATAGAAAAGCCAATCGTTGGGTCAACCCAAGAACTATCTAAGCATGAAATTAGGTCACTATTGAATCATCAATCAATCTCAAGCTACTGTCAAGTCTTGGAGGTGATTACGAGACAGGTCCTCTACGTGAGGAAGAGTTGCTACACTCTTAGAGGAGTTGTTATTGGTGTAAATCAAGCCTTAACACTTGGCTTGGATATCAACCTTGAAGACTTCACATAAAGCTTGGACCTTTGAAGGATATATCTACAAGGAACAAGGATCATAGGAACCAATGCTTATTGGTTATTACTTTTTTATCTCTTGTAAAAGTCAATATGACTTTAATCACTCATGTAATCACACCTACTTGAGAAAGTCGTGGAAAACTTGAAAGATGTAATGGAGAGAATATCTCCCTAAGTTTAGTGGAGAGATTTTAGGAAGCTTCAATTTGAATTTCAAATTCAAATGACCATTCAAACTCTTATAAAAGCTATGAAGAAAAGTCGCGGGTAAGCTAGTTCATTTTCAGCTCATATCCCGAGGCTAATCCATCTATCTCTGAGTGTGTGAGTGCTACACCATAGCCTACACATCTGAGTACCATTGAGCATCACTTTCTATGCCAATGGGAATGTACAATCAATAGATCTAATCAATATACTTACATTCATAATCTCTGGTTTCTCTGAGTGACCATCTTCAACTCTGTCAACTTCCAAGAAGCATATCTCAAGCTCTACTGAACCAAATTGGATGCTTCAAAGTGCATTGGATTCAGCTCAAAGTCTACTATACACCTACAAAATTTCAAGGCCATTGGATCAACCATTACAGAGAAATCTCAGTCAAGGTGCTCACTGGTCTGTGACTGTAAGGTTCCTAAAAAGTCGGGGGTATACCTTATTTTGCTAAAGTGATTTCTCTGAGTGTAGTTTATCATTTCCTTTCATTCCACTTGCAAATGGAAGCTTACTAAGCTAATAGAATATCTCTAGAAGGAATTTTGCTAATTGTAACTACACTGGTCACACTGAGCATAACACTGAGCAAGTGTTAATACCAAAATAGCAAGTTTTTCAGGATTTTGAAGTCACAAGTAGTCTGTCTTGATTTGATCATTACTTATAACATTTGCAAAGCACATATATGGTTTCTTGGTATCATTTGGAAGCTCAAGGAGTCTACTAAGCATATCTGGAGTGAAAGAAGGGCAGGTGTGAAGCAGGTTTTGCAGCATCAACTCATTTCTTGAGTGCATCCAACCATCACTCCCAACAGTGGTATCAGAGCAAATAAGGTAATCATGGGTGATGGTTTCCCTTCCTTCATTGACAAATTAGACAGGAACAACTACCAAGCTTGGTCTCTAAGGATGAAGACCTATCTACAAGGAAGGAGCTTGTTTGGATTCATATCAGGAGATGAGGAATTGCCCTCATTCAAAGCTAGAGGCCTACCCACCAAGGAAGAGCAAGAGAGACTCAATCAATGGTGTGCAAAAGATGCTTTGGCAAGGTCATATCTTCTAAACTCTATTTCTGATTTCCTTCTACCACACATAAGGAATTGCAAAACTTCCCAAGAGACTTGGGAAACCTTGTCAACTTACTTTTCATCAAGCACAAGGGCCAGAAAGAATCAGCTATGGATTGAGTTTACAACTCTTAGGAAGCAATCAAAGCAATCAGTCTCAGACTTTGTTACCAAAGTCAAGGACATTGCAGACCAACTTGCAAGTGTTGGAGAGGAGATTGAGGAAGAGCAAATAGTCAGACAAGTGATCAATGGACTAAAGGCAGATGACAAGTGGGAGAGTTTTACCACAGCAATGGACTTATACATGGACATCCAAGCACCTGATCTAACAACTCTGATTGGACAACTCTTCACACATGAAGCTAAGCTTACAAAGAATGGAGAGCAATCAAAAGGTAATAATCCCTCTGCCCTATATACTGATAAGAAGGCTAAAGACAAGGGTAAAAACAAAAAGATTGATGAAGAAGGCTCTACCTCCCAAGCAAACTATGCAGGGAGAGGTAGATCTTCTAGAGGAAGAGGCAGAGGAGGTAAGTCAGGTAGGGGGAGACCCTACAATCAATCCCCATGCAACATTTGTGGCTTTTCTAACCATACCACAGATGAATGCTACAAAAACTACAAGAACCAAAGAGGAAGAGGTCACCAAAGAGGAGGATACTCTCAAGGAAGAGGCAGATTCAATCAACACCAAAGCTACAATGGATACAACCATCAATACAACAACAATTACAATTACAACCACAATGGCAACTATCAAAGTGGATACAGAAATAGGAAAGACTACAACAATTATGCAGAGGAGGAGGATGACTCCCTATTGATCATGAATATGACTTCTAAGTCAGGTATCAATGATGATCACTTATTCTATATTGATTCAGGTTGCTCTAATCATGTAGCTGGAAATGTTGCATTACTTTCTGATTTGGAAGAACCCAAAGGCAAGCATCAAGTGCAGACAGGTGATGACACTAAACATTCAGTTGTTAAAGTAGGCAATGTCAAAACTAGTGATGGTAATCAGAATCTATTGAGCAGAGTATTGTATGTTCCAACAATCACCAAGAATCTGATGAGTGTAGGTCAGATTGTGGAAAAAGGTCTACAGGTCAGGTTCACTCAACATGGTGCATATGTGGAGGATCCAAGACATGGATTCAGAAGGATAGCCAAGGGAGAAAAATCAGGTAGATTGTTTACCTTTGAACTTGAAGACACTAAGAATATTGCTTTGTACAACTATAAAGATCAAAACCTATCAGAATTGGAGATTTGGCACAAGAGATTAGGTCACATTGGAGAGAGGACCTTAAAGCAAATGAGTAGGGATCAATGTGTGCTTGGGATACCTAATGTATCCAAGCAACACATGATATACAAGTGTGGGGCTTGTCAATTTGATAAGTCACACAGATTGCCTTATACCAAGAAAGGTTTTATGCATGAAGATTATCTAGAATTGGTGCATACAGATGTTTGGGGACCTAGCAAGGAGCCATCCATATCTGGATCAAGGTACTATGTGTCCTTTATTGATGACTATAGCAGGTGGACTGTCTTATACTTCATGAAACATAAAGATGAAGTATTTAATTGTTTCAAGAGGTATCTTGCATTAGTTGAAAATCAAACAGGTAGACATTTGAAGAAGCTAAGATCAGATGGTGGTGGAGAATACTTCTCCAATGACTTTGAAGATTTCTTGCAGGAAAGAGGCATCAAGAGGGAGATTACTACAAGGTACTCACCTGAACAAAATGGGGTAGCTGAAAGGAGGAATAGACTCATTATAGAGACAGCTAGGTCTATGCTTAATGAAAAGAAATTGCCAAATTATCTTTGGGCAGAGAGTGTATCTACTGCCACATATTTAATTAACAGGTTGCCATCAAAGACACTTGATGGAATGACACCCTATGAGGCTTGGCATGGTAAGAGACCATCTCTGGATCATTGCAAAATCTTTGGTTGTGTTGCATATGTGCATATTCCCTCACAGGTAAGGGGAAAGCTAGACCCTAAAGCTGAAAAATGTATCTTCATTGGTTATGATTTGAATCAGAAGGGATACAGATTCTACAACCCCTCAAACAAAGGCTTCAAGGTAAGCAGAGATGTCATCTTTGATGAAAATGATTCATGGTATGAAAATGAATGCAGGAAGGTTAGTCTACCTTATGACATGGAAGAAGACTTCCCCAAGCTTATCAAGGAAGAATCAATTCAGAAAGAGGACACAAGCTCAGATGATGAAGACACCATGAACATTGAAGAATTCAAGGCTTGGAAATCCAAAGGGAAGATGAAGATGAAGCAACTAGAAGATAATCCAGAATCCTCAACTCAAGCTATGAGGAGATCTCAGAGAGAAAAGAACAAACCTATTAGGTATGGGTATGATACTTCACTTGTAACCAAGCACTCTGTATATCTTGCAAAGGATCTCTTGAATGAAGAACCAGGTACATTTGAAGAAGCAATCACTAAACCAGAATGGAAGGAAGCAATGGATGAAGAAATGGAGGCTCTCAAGGAAAGTGATACTTGGGACTTGATACCCAAGAAGGACTCCATGAAGGTGATAGGATCCAGATGGATCTACAAACTCAAGAGGAACTCAGATGGTACAATAAACAGATATAAAGCTAGGTTGGTAGCCAAGGGTTTTGCACAAACCCAAGGCATTGATTATGAGGAGACATTTTCTCCTGTGGCCAAGATGCCAACTATCAGAGTTATGGTGAGTGTAGCTGCATCCAAGAATTGGAACATGTATCAATTGGATGTGAAGAATGCATTCTTGAATGGATGGATATCTGAAGAAGTCTACATGTCACAACCACCTGGCTATGAAGATCCCAAGAAGGTAAATCATGTTTGTAAATTGAAGAAGGCTCTGTATGGATTGAAGCAGGCACCTAGAGCATGGAATTACAGGTTGATAACCTACCTCCTAGACCAAGGATTCATAATGAGTAAAGCAGATACTTCATTGTTTATCAAAAGGAACAATTCAGAGGTAATATACTTGTGTGTCTATGTTGATGACATCATTATTACAGGAAATGATGTTCAGGGAATTAGACACATCAAAGGACAGATGATGAAGGAATTCAAGATTAATGATCTTGGATTATTGAAGTACTTCCTAGGACTTGAATTGGTCTATACAAATTCAGGTATCTTTATTACTCAGAAGAAGTACATTCAGGACATGGTCAAGAAGTTTAATTTGCAGGAAGCTAAATTCTTAAGCACTCCTATGGAGGTCAACCATAAACTCAGTGCTCATGAAGGAGAAGAACTCCAAGATATTACAGGTTACCAAAGTTTGGTAGGTAGTCTTAATTATGCTACCTTAACCAGGATTGATATATCATATGGTGTTAGTGTACTTAGCCAATTTATGCACAAACCAAGAGTACCTCATTTAGAGGCAGCAAAGAAGATAGTTAAGTATCTAAAGGGAACACAAAATCATGGTTTGTACTTTCCCTATTCATCAGACATTGATATTAAGGTATATTCAGATGCTGATTGGGCAGGTTGCAAGGATGACAGGAGAAGCACATCTGGTTACATATGCTTTGCAGGTGATAAACCAATTTCTTGGTCATCCAAGAAACAACCTACAGTAGCTTTGTCATCTACTGAGGCAGAGTATAGAGGGCTAGCAAATGCCACTCAAGAAGCCATATGGTTGAAGCTTTTATATTCAGAATTGGGCCTATACACAAGGCCACCAGTTATCTTTGGTGATAACACAAGTTCTCTTCACCTTGCAGCTAATCCAATTTATCATGCTAAGACAAAACACATAGAGGTTCATTACCACTATGTGAGGGAGAAGTTACTTAGCAAAGATATTCAATTGTCATATGTGTCTACTAATATGCAATGTGCAGATTTGCTTACTAAAGCCCTGGATGGAAGCAAGCTATGCAGATTTAAATCCATGATTGGATTGCAGGAAGTAATTGAAGACTAGAGATGAAGACTTGAGCCAAAGTGTTTGGCTTGAGGGGGAGCTGTTGGTGTAATTCAAGCCTTAACACTTGGCTTGGATATCAACCTTGAAGACTTCACATAAAGCTTGGACCTTTGAAGGATATATCTACAAGGAACAAGGATCATAGGAACCAATGCTTATTGGTTATTACTTTTTTATCTCTTGTAAAAGTCAATATGACTTTAATCACTCATGTAATCACACCTACTTGAGAAAGTCGTGGAAAACTTGAAAGATGTAATGGTGAGAATATCTCCCTAAGTTTAGTGGAGAGATTTTAGGAAGCTTCAATTTGAATTTCAAATTCAAATGACCATTCAAACTCTTATAAAAGCTATGAAGAAAAGTCGCGGGTAAGCTAGTTCATTTTCAGCTCATATCCCGAGGCTAATCCATCTATCTCTGAGTGTGTGAGTGCTACACCATAGCCTACACATCTGAGTACCATTGAGCATCACTTTCTATGCCAATGGGAATGTACAATCAATAGATCTAATCAATATACTTACATTCATAATCTCTGGTTTCTCTGAGTGACCATCTTCAACTCTGTCAACGTCCAAGAGGCATATCTCAAGATCTACTGAACCAAATTGGATGATTCAAAGTGCATTAGATTCAGCTCAAAGTCTACTATACACCTACAAAATTTCAAGGCCATTGGATCAACCATTACAGAGAAATCTCAGTCAAGGTGCTCACTGGTCTGTGACTGTAAGGTTCCTAAAAAGTCGGGGGTATACCTTATTTTGCTAAAGTGATTTCTCTGAGTGTAGTTTATCATTTCCTTTCATTCCACTTGCAAATGGAAGCTTACTAAGCTAATAGAATATCTCTAGAAGGAATTTTGCTAATTGTAACTACACTGGTCACACTGAGCATAACACTGAGCAGGTGTTAATACCAAAATAGCAAGTTTTTCAGGATTTTGAAGTCACAAGTAGTCTGTCTTGATTTGATCATTACTTATAACATTTGCAAAGCACATATATGGTTTCTTGGTATCATTTGGAAGCTCAAGGAGTCTACTAAGCATATCTGGAGTGAAAGAAGGGCAGGTGTGAAGCAGGTTTTGCAGCATCAACTCATTTCTTGAGTGCATCCAACCATCACTCCCAACAGTTGTCCCAACATACTGTGAGTAATAAGTCTGCATCTGTCCTCACTTGTTCATTCACTAGTTTTTTATTCAGGTTAATCAGAATTTGGGTTTCTTTTAAAATAGTTATAAACTACTCATATTCTCCATATTATCACAGACAAACTCTTCCTACCTCTTCGACACACAATCTCTTGTATCTAGTTCTTATTTCTGCTTAGATTCAGATATTGTTCGTTTGTATCATATTCACACATTGCGATTTGACATAGGAATATATGTTAGTGTAGCTGAACACTCTAGCTTACTATATACTTTTAAAATCTTGTCTATTCTCTCCTTATC
Organism: Ceratopteris richardii; assembly: GCA_020310875.1. Lineage (NCBI taxonomy): Eukaryota > Viridiplantae > Streptophyta > Polypodiopsida > Polypodiales > Pteridaceae > Ceratopteris > Ceratopteris richardii. Next base: position 8,430,412 of record CM035414.1, read on the forward strand.
TCTCACTCATCATCCTTTTCAGTATTAAGGTGTGTATGTTAAGGTTCGTGTGTTGGAATCAGCCCAGACGCATATTTTGAAGCTTAGAGATTTATGAGATCAATCACGCAATGTTGGAGTCAATGTTTTAGATGAAGGTATGGTAAATACACTTATAAACTCACTTCCATCTATGTATCGTGCTTTTGTTACTTCTTTATCTCTCTCTACAACAGATAGAGAACTTTCATTTGAAGAGCTATAGTTCATGTTACTTCAAGATGAAGATCAACAAAAGAGTATGGAATAAAATGATGAAGCCATGTTATCATCATCGAAGGGGAAGAAAAGAAATTCTACTAGTCTTTCTCCTAATGCTTCCTCTACACCCAAAGAAAAGTCTTTGACTACATCTGATTCAAAGAAAGGAGTATTCCATTACTGTAAGAAACTAGATCATTTTATTGTAGAATGCAAAGCAAGGATTTTTAATGAGAAGAAGAAAGCATCACGTCATAGTGCTAAAGATGATCCAAAACCGAAAATTTCAAAGGTATATTCATATGCATGTGTTACTATTGAGGAAGTAGCATTTGCTTAGGCAACATTAAATGTAATCTCATATCATCCTTGGATTTTTTGTTCTCGAGCTACTAAGCATATGACAAGTTGCAAAAAAATATTTTCTTCCCTTCCTAACTCTTCAAGTAGAAGAGTGACCAATGCAAATGGTCATAATTTGGATGTTGTAGGCATTGGACAAGTGAACCTTAAGTCCAAATCAAGTGGAAATTTAACAATTTCCAATGTTCTTTATGTTCCAGACATGAAGAAGAATTTTCTCTCTATCTCTAATTTATTTTTAGATGCTTATCAACTTAATTCTAAGAAAGATTCATGCCAGATCTTCTTACTTAATGAAGAGCATTGTCTACTTCAAGATGAAAACAAAAGTGGCATGTTTGTGTTGTCCAAAATTAGTCATGCTTATGTTGCTATGTCTACTACACCTAGGGATAACATCAAGTTATGGCATGCTAGATTTTGTCATATCAGTTATATAGATTTCATTGATATCAAAGAATGGTGGAGAGTTTTCCTACTTTTGTTGTGCCAGATGATGCAAATTCATGTGAAGGATATCTTGAAGGAAAGCTTCACAAACTACCTTTCAAGAAGCATGGTTACATCCCAACCACAAGAAAGTTTTAGATCATACATTCATATGTGAATGGTCTACTGAGAATAGATTATGTTCAAGGTTTCATGCATTTTGCTACTTGCATTGATGATTTCTCAAGATATTCATGGATTTATGGTCTTAAACTAAAGTCACACTGTTTTTCTACTTTTAAGAAGTTCTCAGCTATGGTTGAAAATGAAAGTCGGTCAAAGATTTTGATTCTAATAAGAATATGTCCAATCATGGTATTACTAAAACATTATGAGTTCATTAACACTACCTTTATTTTTTTATCTCCTAATCTTTCATGGTCTTCAACTCAGTTGTGGTAGGTGCCATAGGATCCAATGGTTTTGCCTTGACATGTGATCCATCAATGATGCCACCTAGATCCTTGCTTAATATGAAATTGAGCATCCTAAACCTCCAAGGCTAGTATTTTTCCTTTTCAAGCTTCTGAATAGCACTATAATTATTAGTTATAATAACATTAGGTACATGTTACCTCTGTAGAATCTATAGATAACTTTGCTCCTTTGATGGTGAGCACCCCTCTAGATGCTCCCTCTCGATGTAGCCTTCAAGCACCTCATCTTGTTTTCTTTCTTCACTTTAGGTCTTCAAATGAGTCTTCTTGCACTCAGCTTGATGTCTTCAAGGTGCTTTGATACCATTGACAGAAGGTTTCCCCTCCAATGGACAACAAGAAGCTTCAACCCTACCCAAGACCTAGTTCCTCTTAGTCCACTACTAACTAAACCTTGTTCAGCTCTTCATTTCAAAATTCAATTAGAAAGAATCTTCAGCACATAAACTACAAACTAAGAACTTTCCAATGTAATATCAATCCTTGGAATCGAACACATGTAGACTAGTCAACTCAATCACACAAGACATTCTAGTTTTCCTAATAGGATTCAAGATAGAGCGGTAAAGAAAGAAGTGGCTATAACTCTCAATACAAGAAGACTTTACCAAAACCCCTTTGGTTATAGAATCCTTGCTTTATATATTTCTAAAGATTTTGAAAATGGAGCTTCATATAGAGAGAAAATGAAGCCCTAACAAGCTACTATAGAAATTTAGCACCCTTTGGAAAGGATAGGAGAGATCTACAAGAGAATATGAAGTCCTATGATAACCAATGGCTCAATAGCACATGTACAAGCAACTTTTGGACTTCCTACCTGTCGGAGAATGTTAATCTCCTTCAGAATAACCTACTCTTGAGATTAGAACACTTCTATACCAAGAGTAAGTCAAAAACCTTCACAACACATAAGTCTGCTGCACAATTTCTTCAAATTAATCTTCACAGGTTACTTTTGTCTGAAACTGTTACTCTGAACAGTCGACTTTACACCTGTAACTTCTAAGACTTGGTTCTCCTTGAATAGAACCCGTTTAAGCAAATGCTTCTGGTTACGAGTAGCTTATCTTCTAACTTAAAGATTAAGCCCTCACTCATGCAAAACTTTAAAGTATGCACTGAGAAATGACTAAAACATTGATTACCGAAAATGCGCCTGTTTCAGTAAACTTTGAACACTCAACACATATGAATGTTCCTACTGACAATTCTCGGTTTCTGTTTACAATTAAACTCTGAAACTTAAGCTATAGATTGATTAACTATAGACTTAGATATCCTCAAAAGGATTTCACAAATCATCTATCACAGATGAAACCACACAGAAATTTCGGCGCAGTGTTTTTCGATTACTGAGACAGTTACAGTTGAGTGATGAGAGGAAAACTCAACTAACTTTACATATGTCTCATGACATCTAACTTCTCATTCTTCTCTTCTATTTCTTTCTCTCTCGTATATGCCTCTAATGCCTATACGCCTCTCATTCTTCTACTCTCATCTCTCTCTTTTTGCGCCTCTACATTTTCAGGTATTTATAGATAAATTTGTACAAGCTTATAACGCGGACTATACTACTGTACATATGTGTACAATTTTCCCGGTTCTTCTTCCAAGCTTCAAAATTTGTTCTTTTCTTCCTCCTTTTATCTTCCAACTCTTCATGAACTGAAATCTGTAAAATTGATCTATTCCGGTAACATTCCGGTGACTTTCCTGTGACCTTCCGGTACTGTTCCGGTGACCTTCCGGTGATCTTCTGGTGACCTTTTTTAAGGAAATTTTTGCTGACATCTCTGCGGACTTAAAGACCTTCAATTGTTGATTGTCTTGCACCAACAGCTCCCCCTCAATCATCAATTGAGGTTTTCTCTGTCTTCTTTATTCCTGCCATATCTTTAAACCTTTGTAACTTAGGTCCATCCAAACTTTTTGTAAGCATATCAGCTATCTGATCTTTCGTTGAAGTATGAATTACTTCAATCTCTTTATCCATCACCTTCTCTCTTAGAAAGTGATACTGAATCTCAATATGTTTAGTCCTGGCATGAAAAACAGGATTAGCAGCTAAATATAATGAACTCATGTTATCTCCAAATATAATTGGAGTTCTCTGTATAGTGTCAAAACTCTTCATTAAAGTCTTTAGCCAAATCACTTCCTTTGCAGCTTCAACCATGCCTTTGTACTCAGCTTCGGTAGAAGACAAAGCAACTGTATGTTGCTTCTTGGAACACCACGAGATTAGCTTATCTCCCACATAACACATGTATCCATAGGTTGACCTTCTGTCATCTGGATTACCTGCCCAATCTGCATCACTGTATATTTTGATGTTTGTATCTGATGTAAAACCATAATACAAACCTTCTTTGAGTGTACCCTTAATGTACCTCAACACCCTTTGTCCTGCAATCCAATGTTCTTTCCTTGGACAGTGCATGAATTGAGACAATACTCCTACTGCATATGATAAATCAGGTCTGGTTAACGTAGCATAGATAAGACTACCAACCAAACTCTGATATTGTCTCACATCCTTGAATTCTTCTCCACCAAACTTACTCAGTTTGTGATTCACCTCCATTGGAGTAGGTGCTATCCGGCAATCATTCATTTTAAACTTGATTAACAAGTTCTTCAAATATCTTTCTTGGTTCACGAATACTCCATGCTGAGTATATGTGATCTCCATACCCAAGAAATATGACAAGTCTCCCAAGTCACTTATCTTGAACTCCTTTCCATTTGCTTCTTGAGTCTTTGTATACCTGACTCATCTGTTCCTGTAAGGATTATATCATCAACATATATGCACATGTATATGAAACCTTTATCACATGCTTTTATAAGCAGACTACTATCTGCTTCAGACACCTGAAAACCAAGTTCTTTCAAGAACTTTACAAGTCTATAATTCCACGCTCTTGGCGCTTGCTTCAAGCCATACAAAGCTCTCTTGAGCTTGCACACATGATCTGGATATCTTTTATCTCTGAACCCTTGAGGTTGCTCCATGAACACATCATCTGAAATATAACCATTCAGAAAAGCATTTTTCACATCTAACTGACATAACTTCCAACCTTTGCTCGCAGCAACAGCTATGAGTGTTCTGATGGTTGTCATCTTTGCCACTGGACTATAAGTCTCATCATAATCAACTCCATAAGTCTGAGCAAACCCTTTGACAACAAGTCTAGCTTTGTATCTAGACACACTTCCATCTGCAAATCTTTTGGTCTTGTAGACCCATTTGCATCCAATAATCTTCTGGCTATTTGGTTTAGGAACTAAATCCCATGTTTGATTTTCTACCAATGCATCATGTTCTTCCTGCATAGCTTTTTCCCATTTTTCCTTACCTTTTGCCTCTTCATATGTAGAAGGGTCTTCATCTGCTTTCACTATGTAAGCATAATCTTTCGTAGCCAAAAATGAAGTATCATAACTGTACCTTGTAGGTTGCCATCTATTTCTTGATGACCTTCTGAGTTCTCCGGTCCTTGAGGTTTCTGGTTCTTCACACTCAGGATCAAATCTTGGCCTTTCTTCAGCTTCTTCCTGTACTTCATAATTTTCTTCTTCATCAATTATTTGAACCTTTGATTTACCTTTCTTCTGACTCACTTCTTCTTCATCACCTGTATTGTTATTAACTGTTCCTGCATACCAAGAACTTTGCTCATCAAACGTAACATCTTTCGATACCAGAAAATGTTTTGTGGATGGATTCCACAACCTGTATCCCATCTGTCTGTCATCATAACCAATGAAAACATATTTTTCAGCTTTAGGCTCCAACTTGTGCCTTAATTGTGATGGCACATATGCATATGCCACACACCCAAAAACTCTGCAATGATCTAGGGTAGGTCTTTTACCCCACCAAGCTTCATATGGTGTCATACCTTGCAAGGCTTTGCATGGTAACCTATTGACCAAATAAGTAGCTGTATTTACAGCTTCAGCCCACAAATAATTAGGGCACTTTTTCTCATTCATCATGGACCTCGCAAACTCAACAATAGTCCTATTCCTTCTTTCTGCAACACCATTTTGTTGAGGAGAATATCTGCAAGTAACTTCCCTTTTTATACCTGCATTCCATAAGTAGTCACTGAACTCGTTGGAGAAATACTCTCCCCCTCCATCTGATCTTAGTCTCTTCAGCCTATGACCTGTAGTTCTTTCTGCATACGCATGATAATGTCTGAATGTATTAAATACTTCTGACTTATCCTTGATCACATAGATAGTGATCCATCTAGTAGCATCATCAACATAAATCACATAATATCTTGATCCATTTATACTGAAATCCTTTGATGGTCCCCACACATCTGTGTGTACCAACTCAAGCTTCTCTGAGTGCATAAAACCATGCTTGGTATAAGAATTCTTATGAGCCTTACCAAACTGACATGCCTCACATTTGTATGTCATATGTTGACCTGCAACATTAGGCAATCCAAGCACTGAACCATTGTTAACCATATCTTTTATACCTCTTTCATTGAAATGTCCAAGTCTTTTGTGCCAAAGATCTAACTCAGAAATTTTCTGTCCTTCATATGTAAACATAGCCTGACCAATGTTGCCTTGAATCTTCAGTGTAAACAGTCTTCCTTCTTTTTTTCCTGAAACAATCTGTTTATACCCCTGACTGGGATCTTCCACGTATACTCCTTCATTAGTGAATCTTACTTCATATCCTTTTTCAACAATTTGTCCTACACTTATCAAATTCTTAGGAATTGTAGGAACATACAGAACCTTACCCAATAAGGTACTGCCGTCTTTGGCTTTCACTGATCCAATCGACTGCACTTTATGCTTTGTGTTGTCACCTGTTTGAACAACATGATTAGAAACTTTATTCTCCAAATCAGTCATCAATGATATGTTTCCACTCAGGTGATTGCTACATCCTGAGTCAATATAGAAGATTCTTTGATCTTCATTCTGACTTTCACAAGTAGCATTCAATATCATTGTTGAATCTTCCTTCTGTTCTGAAGCGTAATTGTAGTAGGTATTGTTATATTGTTGACTTTGGAATCCTCTACCTGCATTTCTTCCAAAGTAACTCCTACCACTTCTTCCTCTGAAATTTCCTCTTTGATTTCTGCCACCTCTTCCTCTTGCATTGTAACTTTGACTATATCCATTATTACTTTGAGTATTGTGCCAACAATCATTAGCTAAATGATTTGTCTTACCACAAATCCAGCAAGCTTTGCCTCCATCTTTGTTGTTTCTGCCTTTTCCTCTACCTTTGCCACCTCCTCTTCCTCTTAGGAAGTTGGCTTGGCTAGTTGTTCCTTCATCTTCATTTGCTTGTTGCTTTCCTTTGCTATTCTTCTTTTTATCTTTCGAGTACATTGCGTGACCTGCACTCTTGTCACCATCTCCTTTAACATCATTCTCAAACGTTAGCATATGACCTAGCAGCTGATTTAAATCTGGAGTGAAATGGTCAAGCGATAATTCTGTAGACAAAATAAACGGCTTCCATTTGTCATCACCTCTTAAGCCTGTAAGAATTTGCCTTACCAATTTATCCTCTTCGATATCTTCATCAACAGCACCTAATGCATCTGCAATGTCTTTCATTCTTGTCACATAGTCTGAAACGGACTGAGAAGCCTTCTTCTTGAAGGTTGTAAACTCTGCCCATAAGGATGCCTTTCTTGACTTAGTAGTATTCTGGAAATGCTCCTCCAATGCATTCCAAATGTCCGTTGCACTTTCAAGACCTCGAATATGAGGTAGCAAGTAATCATTTACTGCCATATAGATAATGCTTCTAGCTTGCGCATCTTTCTTCATCCAGTTTTTCAAATCTGCTAACTCTTCCCTAGTCGGAACACTAGGATCTTTGAACTGTGGCTTTTCTTCTTCTCCTGTGATATAAGCTATCAAATCTTTGCTCATAAGATGAGCTTCCATCCTCATTGACCACGCAGGATAGTTTTCCCTATCCAGTTTCTCTATCTGTAGAGAATCTCCCATCTTGTGTCTTCCTGTGTATTGAAAACTTCAAACTTTATGAATAATATATGTACCTTTGCTTCAAGTTAGACTCCGTTTGTCTTTCTTGATGTCGTATGATCTCTTCTTCAGGTTTCGCCTTCAAGCTTTCACCTTTTAGTTCTTCGGTTGTTGAATTCTTTGTAACCGCAGCAGTCGGAAACCTCCTTTCTTTGATTTTGGTGTCTCCTGCTCTAATACCACTGCTGGACTGATACCTGCTTTGATACCACTTTACCTGCTCTGATACCACTGTACCTGCTCTGATACCACTGTACCTGCTCTGATACCACTGTCGGAGAATGTTAATCTCCTTCAGAATAACCTACTCTTGAGATTAGAACACTTCTATACCAAGAGTAAGTCAAAAACCTTCACAACACATAAGTCTGCTGCACAATTTCTTCAAATTAATCTTCACAGGTTACTTTTGTCTGAAACTGTTACTCTGAACAGTCGACTTTACACCTGTAACTTCTAAGACTTGGTTCTCCTTGAATAGAACCCGTTTAAGCAAATGCTTCTGGTTACGAGTAGCTTATCTTCTAACTTAAAGATTAAGCCCTCACTCATGCAAAACTTTAAAGTATGCACTGAGAAATGACTAAAACATTGATTACCGAAAATGCGCCTGTTTCAGTAAACTTTGAACACTCAACACATATGAATGTTCCTACTGACAATTCTCGGTTTCTGTTTACAATTAAACTCTGAAACTTAAGCTATAGATTGATTAACTATAGACTTAGATATCCTCAAAAGGATTTCACAAATCATCTATCACAGATGAAACCACACAGAAATTTCGGCGCAGTGTTTTTCGATTACTGAGACAGTTACAGTTGAGTGATGAGAGGAAAACTCAACTAACTTTACATATGTCTCATGACATCTAACTTCTCATTCTTCTCTTCTATTTCTTTCTCTCTCGTATATGCCTCTAATGCCTATACGCCTCTCATTCTTCTACTCTCATCTCTCTCTTTTTGCGCCTCTACATTTTCAGGTATTTATAGATAAATTTGTACAAGCTTATAACGCGGACTATACTACTGTACATATGTGTACAATTTTCCCGGTTCTTCTTCCAAGCTTCAAAATTTGTTCTTTTCTTCCTCCTTTTATCTTCCAACTCTTCATGAACTGAAATCTGTAAAATTGATCTATTCCGGTAACATTCCGGTGACTTTCCTGTGACCTTCCGGTACTGTTCCGGTGACCTTCCGGTGATCTTCTGGTGACCTTTTTTAAGGAAATTTTTGCTGACATCTCTGCGGACTTAAAGACCTTCAATTGTTGATTGTCTTGCACCAACACTACCATCCATACACACTTAGAATGAGCTTGGAGGGTGCTTAAATAGTCATGGGACCCTTCCATGACTCTTCATATGTCCTGGATGTCTCTTCATATGCCGTGCTATTCTGTTTAGCTACCTTATGTCTTGTCTCTTCATTTGAGTGTCTTTTGGTGCTTGAATGGATAAGGTTGCACCTTAGAACATGTTCTTTGAATTTCCTAAGGTTCAAAAGCCTTCAAATGGAGTTATTTAGTGAAAAACATGTGCTTGAGCTTGCCGTAAAAAACACATAACTTTTAACAATAATGTGGATCTCGCATTCTTGATGAATATGGAGGAAATATTTGAAGAAATCAAAGATGATAATAACATATGAAATCAAAGGAGCTTTTAGGAGCATATAAGATGTTCAAGTTTGCATATGAGCTCTGTTGAATGATACGTTATGTTGGGTGTGTGTAGGAGTGCGAGAGACACACGAGAAAGCACACACAAGGAGCACAAAGGCAGCAAGACACAAAGAGAAGATGGATGGTTGGCATAGCTCTCTCTATTAACAATGAACTAAATTGAAGTAAGAGCTGAAGAATATCCCTAAGTACAAAGTACCACCACATATGTTTGAATCATGTATGTGGTAACACGGGGAAAACATCTCTAGCCAACACTAGAGTAAAAAGTGCCCATGTATAGGGAAAAGGTTCACATCAAAGCTACTCAAGGAACACATAAGGGTAACCAACCCCCCTGGAGCGAATGATGTGAACACATACAAGGAGTGACATATCAACCCCCACAAGGTAATAAGCCTAAAGCTTTGCAAACAGCTTCAAACTTTTCCCGTGGAAGAGCTTTGGTGCATATGTCTGCCACATTATCTTGTGTAGGCACATATACCAAATCAGTATCTCTTACATGAAGGCCCTCTCTCACATAGTGATTATGCACCTTAGTAAGTTTGGTCCATGCATGAAACACTGGGTTTCATGCAATAGCCAATACACTCTGACTATCAGTGAGAATATGCACAACAACATCAATCTCCATGCAAAGATCCATCAATAGCCATCTCAGCTACATAGACTCCATTGTAGCTGTAAGAACTGCCCTGTAGTCAGCGTCATAGGTCAATGTTGCCACTATAGGTTGCTTCTTACTCAACCAAGATATGCATAAGTCTCCAAGGAAAATGAAATTACCACTAGTGGACACGTGAGTATCATAACAACGAGCCCAATCACTATTTGTAAAAGCATACAAGCCTAGATGAATATATCTTCCATAAAAGAGACCTAAGTTCAAAGTGCCTTTGAGATATCTAAACACATGTTTCACCGCTTGCCAATGCTTAGTCCCAAGGTTACGCGTGAATCGATACAACTAGGAAACTACATACAGTATATCCAGAATTGTGTTGCATGCATATATAAGACATCCCACAGCTTGTTGATAAAGAGAAGTTTCAAATGCATCATTGGAATCCTCAACTCATAACCTAAATCCTGTCTCAAGTGGTGTGGAAATTGGCTTGCAATCCTCAAAGTCAAAACGCTAAAGTAATTTTTGTTGGTACATTTGGCAAGCCTTGATGCTTGACCAAATATCAAGGTTTACTTCATGAATTGTTGTGTAACTATCCGTAAGTCACACATGAACACCTCTTGTAGAAGCCATGAGTTTAACACTCAAGTTAAATGTAAAAAGAAAGGATTGAGAGAATCTTGTGACTTTACGAGATTCATGGCATACCCACCTAAGTAGTTAGAATCAAATCAATTAGGATCCTAAACGTTAGGATCACATTTTAGATGGCAGATTCAAAAATTCAAATTAGATCACATCTATATAAGGACATGACTTTTAGTCATGGGTAGAACAGCACAATGAAGGACACATTGAGCTTAAACTTTGTGGCTACACTAAGCCCACACATGTATGAGTAAGCCTACATCATCTCGTTTGTATCATACATTCATAATCTTACACATTTGATTCAATTAGTGCAAGCTATTTGATGTCTATTGTTGTCTGTTGCTAAGTGTTCATTTCAGTGGATTTGTTTTGAGGCATTCTCTCCGAATACTTATCCATTTGATTTCCTTCAACTTGTGATATGTAGCTAAGAGGTTCTAGTTCTCAGTTATCAAATTTTATATCATTTGATTTAGTACCTTGTGAGATACATTCTCTGCAAGTCACCTATGTCTACTCACTATCATCTTCTAAAAAAATCGGGAAGGGGATTACACCCCTAACTTCTTAATATGATTTCTCATCATGTACTCATCCTAAATTAGTGAAATAACTTCCTATAACAAGATTAGGACTTCAATAAGCTATTTCTAAAAGATCTTTGGCCAATTGCAATCAATGACTGAGGAATGAATGATTTCTTGAGAAGAAGAAAGTCCCAAAATAGCAAGTTTTTGGAATTGTTCAATCTTGAAAGTTATCTATTTTGACATAACTATTTGAAGGTGATGCTCCAAACTACATTAGGGATCCAAATGCATAGTTGGGAAGCTAAAGGTGTCTACTAAGGTACTCTGAAGGTACATTGGAAGGTGTAGAGCAGGGTTTGTGCGGCACCACCTCATCTTTGGAGTGTATCCAACCATCTCCTCACAGTGGTATCAGAGCTATTATCAAATCAACATGGGAGATGGATTCCAATCATCAATTGAAAAATTGGATTGAGGTAATTACTCTGCTTGGTCTATTAGAATGGAGGCATATCTACAAGGTAGAAACTTCTATGGTTACATATCTGGAGATGAGTTAATGCCAATACTTAGAAGCAAAGGTCAACCAACTCAAGAAGAGCAAGAAAGGTTATCAACATGGTGCTCAAAGGATGCCTTGGCCAGGTCCTATCTTCTCAACTAAGTTTCTGATTTCTTACTTCCACACATTAGGAACTGTAAGACATCACAAGAAACTTGGAATGCACTTGAAGCATTCCTTTCTTCAAGCACTAGAGCAAGAAAGAAACAACTATAGATGGAGTTCACAACACTCAAAAAGATGGCCAAACAAAATGTGACTGACTATGTCACTAAAATGAAGGACCTAGCTTATCAACTCGGAAGCATTGGAGAAGTCATCGAAGAGGAGAAGATTGTAAGACAAGTGATCAATGGAATCAAGGTAGATGATAAGTAGGAAGCTTTCACCATAGCAATTGATCTTTACATGGATATGCAAGAACCTCATTTCAATACTCTGATGGGACAACTATTCACTCATGAAGCCAAGCTTGTGAAGAACAATGACAACTCAAAACGCAATCAATCCTCTACCCTATATAATATTAAGAACAAGAGTAAGGATAACAAAGGTAAAGCCAAAAGGTCTGATGATGAAGCTAGTACCTCCCAAGCTAACTTTGTGGGAAGAGGTAGAGGTACAAGAGGAAGAGGTAGAGGTACAAGAGGAAGAGGCAGAGGAGGTAGACAAGGCAAAGAAAGATTCCAAAGCACCTCTCCATGTTCCATATGTGGATTGACTAACCATACAATCAAGAATTGTTTAAAGAATCCCAAAAATTAGAGAGGAAGAGGCTTCAATAGAGGAATCTATGGAAGAGGAAGATCAAACAATTTTAATGGCTACAACAATAACTACAACCACACCAATAACCAAGGAGGCTATAGAGGAAAAAGAGATTACAATGATTACACTAAAGAGAAGACACAAGAGGACTCACTTTTGTTGATGAACATGACCATGAAGCAAGGTAAAACAGATGGACATGTATTCTATATAGTTTCTAGTTGTTCAAATCATGTAGTAGGAAATGTGGCATTATTATCTGACTTGGAAGATCCAAGGAACACACATGAGGTACAAACAAGAGATGCAACAAGGCACTCAATTGAAAATATTGGAAATGTAAAGAGTCCATATGGAAATATGAATCTACTAAGCAAGGTATTGTATGTACCTACCATAACCAAGAACTTGATAAGTGTTGGAAAAATTGTAGAAAAAGGATTGCAGGTAAGGTTCACAAGAAATGGAGCATTTGTTGAAGATCCTCAAAAAGGGTTCAAGAGGATCAAAAGGAGAAAAGACAAGTAGACTCTTTATGTTTTGAGTTACAAGATACTATGAATATAACACTTTTCAATTATGGAGGACAAACCCTATCAGAATTAGAAATGTGGCACAAAAGATTAGCTCACATAGGTGAAAGAATTTTGAAGCAAATATGCAGGGATTAGAGTGTGCTTGGTTTACATAACATATCCAAGCAACATATGATATATAAGTGCAGTGCATGTCAATTTCGGAAGTCTCATAGACAACCCTTTATGAAGAAAGGTTACATCCATGGTGACCTATTGGAGCTAGTTCACACAGATGTTTGGTGACCTAGAAAAGACCCTTCAATCTCAGGATCCAGGTATTATGTATCATTCATTGATGATTTTAGCAGATGGACCATTCTATATTTCATGAAGCATAAGGATGAAGTTTTCAATTGTTTCAAAAAATATCTTGCTCTTGTTGAAAACCAAACAAGAAAAACCTTAAAAAGGTCAAGGTCAGATGGAGGAGGACAGTACTTCTCCCATCAATTTGATTCATGTCTACAAGATAGAGGCATCAAAAGAGAGATCACCACCAGATACACTCTAGAACAAAATGGAGTAGCAGAAAGAAGGAATAGGACCATTGTGGAGGCAACAAGGTCCAGGATTAATGAGAAGAAATTACCCAACTACCTATGGGCAAAGGTTGTGTCTACAACCACCTATCTCATCAATAAGATCCCATCTAAAGCATTGGATGGCATGACACCATATGAACCTTGGAATGCAAGGCGACCTAGCCTAGATCATTGCATAATATTTGGATGCATAGCTTATGCACATGTTCCATCACAAATCAGAGGTAAATTGGATCCTAAGGTAGAGAAATGTGTATTTATAGGATATTATCTAAATAAAAAACGGTACATGTTGTATAATCCAAGTACTAAAGAATTTATTGTTAGTAGAGATGTTTTTTATGAAAACAACTCCTGGTTTGAAGATGATTGCAAAAAAGTCAAGCTACCTTATGACCTAGAGGAGGAATTTCCAACACTAGAAAAGGTAAATGATCAACAACATGAAGATACAAGTTACTTTGATGATGATCAAAAGACACCAAGAAGGAATTTCAAGGTATGGAACAACAAAGGTAAAGAGAAGATACAAGATTTGGGGGATATTGTAGAATACTCCCAACAAACAATATGGAGATTAACTACGGAAAAGAAGAAGCCAGAAAGTTGTGCATTTGACACCTCTCTGGTTACTAAACACTCAATCTATATTTCTCAGGATATAAAGAGGAGCCATCAACCTTTGAAGAAGCAAACAAGAAACCGGAGTGGAAAGAAGCAATGGAGGAAGAGATACAAGCACTCCAAGAGAATCATACTTGGGGCCTAGTTCCCAAGAAACGATCCATAAAGGTCATTAGATCTAGGTGGATCTATAAGGTAAAAAAGAACTCAGATGGTTCAATAAATAGGTACAAAGAAAGGCTTGTGGCTAAAGGGTTTTCTCAGACCCAAGGAGTTGATTATGAGGAGACCTTCTCTCTTGTGGCAAAAACGCCAACAATCATAGTTCTCATGAGCATAGCTGCTTCAAGGAATTGGAAGATTTATCATTTGGATGTAAAAAATGCATTCTTGAATGGTTAGATTTTAGAGGAGGTGTACATGGCACAACCTCCTAGATTTGTTGATGAGTCACACATTGAGTATGTACGCAAAGTCAAGAAAGTTCTCTATGGACTCAAGCAAGCTCCTAGAGCTTGGAACCATAGACATGTCACATTCTTGTAGGACAAAGAATCAAATTGACCAAGGTTGATTCTTCACTCTTCATTAAGAAGAATAACTCTGAACTTATATATTTATGTGTGTATATAGATGATTATCATTCTCATAGGTAATGATGTAGATGGAATCAGGAAATCAAAGCCCAAATAAAAGAAGAATTCAAGATACGTGCCTTGGATTGCTCACTTATTTTCTTGAAAGTTGTCTACGCAAGTCAAGGAATGTTCCTTACACAAAGGGAGTACATTAAAGATATTATTGAAAAGTTCAAATTGCAAGACACTAAGGTTGTAGGTACTCCCATGGAGATTAATCGCAAGTTAAGTGCTCATGAAGGAGAACCAATTGAAGACATTACAAGCTATCAAAGTCCAGTTGCAAGCTTGAACTACGCCACCCTGAATAGCATAGATATCTATTATGAAGTAAGTGTGCTTACTCAATTCATGCACACTCCTAGGAAACCTCACATGGGTGCAGCCAAAAGGATATTGAAGTATCTTAAACAATCAATGAGTGAGTACTAAATGATTTCTTGAAAAGAACAAAGTCCCAAAATAGCAAGTTTTTGGAATTCTTCAATCTTGAAGGTTATCTGCTTTGACATAACTATTTGAAGGTGATGCTCCAAGGTGCATTAGGGATCCAAATGCATACTTGGGAAGCTAAAGATGTCTACTGTAGAGCAAGATTTGTGCAGCACCACCTCATCTTTGGAGTGTATCCAACCATCTCCTCACAATTTTTCAACATACTTAGCTTGTTGCATAAAACTTCCACCCATCAATGGATACACTCTTCCACCTATTTTTGTTCACATAGAGTGGTTGAGATTTTGACTCCCACATTGTAAATTGACATTTCTATATATGACAGTGTGAGTAAGTAGTGGCTTACGTAACACTTTACACATGTTGTCTAATCTTTCTCTATCTTTATCTCATCATTTGTATGATTAAATGTGGTATGTTCATGTTTTTTCAATATTGGAAGATTGCAGAAATCTGTGTTGTAGATCCTAAACCTATGGAACTATGGACATGTGGTATTAGTTATGGGCCTACTAAATTTCCAACAATTCTTTATGATGTTGGAGATGCATTTAATGTTCTTCCCTATCAGCATGATGTTAGATGCTTGATTTACATATGCATTACTTGGCCAGATATTCTGTTCTTTATCTCACAGATGAGCACCTTTATGCATTGCCTAGGTATCAAACATTGGCAGGCAGTTAAGCACATCTTTCGCTACTTGAGTGGTACCCGGCTACTTGGATTGTTTTATCCCAAGAGGGTACCACTATTGCCAAATTTACATGCTTTTTCTG
The DNA here is from genome assembly GCA_020310875.1 of Ceratopteris richardii. Classification (NCBI taxonomy): domain Eukaryota; kingdom Viridiplantae; phylum Streptophyta; class Polypodiopsida; order Polypodiales; family Pteridaceae; genus Ceratopteris; species Ceratopteris richardii. The sequence goes on from CM035414.1 coordinate 8,446,446, forward strand.
GCTATGATTGGGCTGGTTGCTATGACACTCTTGTGTCTAGTCGTGGCTTTTGATTCATGCTTGGTAGCTCATGTATATCTTGGTTGACCAAGAAGCTACCTACTTTGGCCACTTCCAGTTGTGAGGTTGAGTATAGGGCAGCTTTCACGGTGATTGTTGAGTGTGTGTGGCTCAGACACCTTATGCTTTATTTGGGTGTTGGTCAATCTTTTTCCACCACCATCTTCATTGATAGTCATAGCACATTGGCAGTTGTGAGGAACCCTATGTTCCATGCTCGCACTAAGCACATTGAGGTGCATTATCATTATTCCAAGGAGAGATTCTCTATTGGAGAGATCGGCTTGGCGTATGTGCCCACACAGGAGAACATTGCAGACCTTTTCATGAAGGCTCTACCTAGGGTGAAATTTGAAGATTTTCTCAAAGCTTTGGGTTTACTTCCTTTTGTGGATTGATTCCACATAGCTTCACACTTCCTTATACATGAGTGCCAGCTCCCTGTTCATCGGATCACTCCCATGGGGGATGGGTTGATATATTTAGGTAGTGATGTGTGTGAACACACTAGAACTGCTCGGGCATTTTTTTCCCTCTTTAGGAGGTTTTTTTCTACCGGTTTGTATATATGCCTATAATCCTGATGGGTTACTAATCTTTGTACATTCTAGTGGTAATATATTCAGTATTGTGTTTTGTGATCCAAGCTTCTTCTTCTTCTTCTTCTTCTTCTTCTTCTTCTTCTTCTTCTTCTTCCTTTTGTTGTTCACGTGGTTCCACAAACCTCAAGCTCCAACACTCAATAGAGTTGATAAAGAATAGTTAGATAAAATGGCTCAAGAGGATCACAACCAGGAGAATGTGCATATGTATCACAAAAAATTGGACGAAAATGTATCTCAAATACAGAGTAAGCCTAAAAGGAAGGAGGTCCTTAGAACCTATGGTTCCTTGCTGAAGCCCACCAAGTCCAGCAGAAAGTAAATTTTTGTGGTTTTGTTTTGCCTTGTCTTCCTATGGATTCTTAAAAATTGTTATCTTTAAATACCAAATTATTATCTAACCCTATTAAATCCAAAAGTATCCAATGCTGGTGGAAAAATCTTGACTACTATCTTGAATTCATGTGCTTCAAAGAATTGAAAATTGGTAACTCTAAACTTACTCCTCATCTCAAGATTGTGTCTACTAATAATGAATGGTACTTCACTGATCACTCTCAAGGAAAAGGTGGTGTGGTGATAGGTATTGAATATTCTATTCATCATTGTGTTAAATAAGTTTTGAAAAGTAAACATCACCTATGGGTTGCTATTCTTTTGGATAGTCCTTATAATTTTCCTCTGACTTGTCTTTATGCTTCCAATATTAGCTCCATGAGAAAGGAGCCTTGGGGTGAGATTAATGATTTTCCTGGTCCTATGTGTATTATTGGAGACTTTAATATGGTGAATAATATAAATGTTAGACTTGATTGTAAAGGTAGTTACATTAGTGGGGTTGAAAATTCTTGAGGGTTTAGTTTGTTTAATAATCATGACCTTATTGACATGTCTTCCAACACTAGTTTTACTTAGTTTAACAATCATTATGGTGATAATGCCTTGGTTTTAAGACTTGACAAGTGTTATGGAAATGCTTCCTTTATTCAAGATTTTTAAGAAATTAAATACTACATGGACATGTCCTTTTTATTGTCTAACCAAAAATGTCTCCTCATGTCCTTAAGGTTATCCTATGTTCAAGTCTGACTGGCCCCATTTAGTTGCTAATTTTCTAAAGTTTCCTAGTGTGTTCGCTAAATTAAATATGACATTACTTGGCACTTCTCCCAAGGACACTCCTCCTTCAAATGTTCGGAGTGTGTAGTTAGAAACATTCAAAATATCTTTACCTACTATAGAAACCTCACTAGAAAGATTAGAGGTCAAAGAAGAGATAACATCCTTAATGCTTTAAAAGATTTTGATGTTAATAAGCCCTCCAAGGCCCTTGTTGATCTTCAATGTAAGCTTAGATATGAAAAATATCATGAAGCTAGTACGTCCCTTACTTCTTCAAGAGGGTTTTAGGTTGGGAAGCTAGATAGTCCTCTCATGTATGTATGCTTTCATGAAAAATAAGAAAATTAAAGACTATATGCCCTTGCTTTCTCATAAAAATGGTGGGACTTCTATCAATATAGAGAGCGTAGAGGAGTTCTTATGTTTATTTTCGGATGCTTTCTCTAATACTCCCAAGTGAGGGGGAGGACATCTAGAGATCCAGATCTTCTACTCCCTTAAAGAGGATGAAAATGATCCCACCTAGCCTAGCATCTATCTTGGACCTACCCCTCACTCGCTCTGAGATTAAAGAAACCATTGGTAAATTGAAGCCTTGTAAATTTCCTAGTATCGATGGGATTCCGAATGAGTTATTCCTAGAACTAAAAGACTTCTTGACCCCCTATTTGCTCTTGATTTGGAAAGAGGCTACTAGTAAGGGTACTCTTCCTATCCATATTAGTACTTGAGTTATCAGAGTTATTCATAAAAAGGGTTCCAAAAAGGATATTAACGATTGGAGACCCATTACATGGCTTGACACTATTGATAAGATGTTTTTCCTTGAGTCAAGCTACGAGATTGAGCCCCATTATAAATGGAATTATTCTCCCTGAACAAAAAGGCTTTGTTAAAGGAAGATTTATTATGGATGCTATCATCTCCATTTGGGAGGCATTAGATTGTGCTAGTGAGAGGAATTAGAATTATTACTTCTTCAAAGTTGATTTTGACAAAACATATGACATAATTCAGTGGGACTCCATTATGTAGTCTCTTCATGACATAGGGGTTGGTAGGAAGGTCATCATGTTAGTATTCTGTTTGGTAATTCTTTCTCTAGGGTTTCCATCAAAGTTTATCTCTCCGCTCCCTTCAATCTTTGTAGACCCATTAAATAGGGTTGTCCCCTTGCTCCCCTGCTTTTTGCCATTGCTAGTGATGCTCTTGGGTTACATGTTAAGCATGAGATGGAAAAATATAATATTAAAGGTATCCATATTCCTAACATTGATTCCAAGCTTGGCCTTCATATGTTTTCTTATGATACTAATATGTGTACTAATTTCAACCCTAATTCTATTGCTTCCTTCTTACATTACCTATAGGTGTTTTACTTAGCTAGTGGCTCTAGATTAATCATAAAAAAAAACTAGACTTAAAGCTTCTTATAACATTACTCTTGATTGTGTCTCTAGTGCTAGCTATCAAATTCTACAAGAACCGGTGGTTTTCATGTTACTTGGCATCCCTATGGGCTTCAAAGTTTCATTCCAAAAAAGATCGGATTGTGTCTTCGAAAAATTTAGGGAAAATTTTTGTTAGTGGTATAATGTTTATTCATCTTTGGCTCATAGATCCTTTTTGCTTAAACATATTTTTTGCCTTGCATCATATATTTTTTGTCTTGTTGGATGCCTTCAAAAAAGCAAGTTTTATGACCCAGTGCTCTTGCCAAAAGATTCCTATGAGGAGATAATGAACATGCTAATAAAATACCTAAAGTTTCTTGGAACACTTATTGGTTACCTAAACAAGGTGTTCTGACTCTTTCAAATCAACTCAAGATGGTTGATAATCTCTCAGCAAAATGGATTGTCATGTGTTTGAATTCCAATGATATCTAGGTTTTCTTGTTAAAAAGGAATTTCCACCTCTTTTATGTCAAGTATTATAAGTCTTGGGTTAACAATCATCTCTAGGATGTTTTTGTGTCTCCACAACAATTATGTCCAGTGGTAAGTATGTTGTCTTGTACATTATGGCTATCCTATATGAAAGTCAAGAGCCTCCTCTATATTCCTAAAAAAGTTTTACCTGTAATACTAACTTCTTCTTAAAAGAATATCCTTGGCATGGTGGGTAGGCCTTATCGAATAATTACCATCAATCCATAAAAGAACACAAATGATTCAAGCAAGGGATCTAGAGTTAGGAGTGGTTTTTCCATTATGATTTATTGATTAATAGTGTAGAAACCTAATTCCTTTATCCCGTGCTTGTGTACAATTGGTCCTAAAATACAAGAAACTTTTGAGGTTGAAGATGGAAGAGTGTAGAGTTCAATACATAGACATCCAAGAGATTGCTCATGATAAGTCGAAAGTCTTCAAAAGCAGCAAAAGTTCCATTGTCAGTATTTTCCACAAGCTTAACAATAGATGGGATCTCCAATGGTCCCCTTGCCAATGGATATATATATTTAACTCTTTATGGGATTTTCCTATCAACATAAAGCATTATTTCTTATTGTGGCTCATATTACATAATGGATTATGGTCTGGCAGCAAATCTAAGAATATTAGATTCAATGATGGAAGCTATAAATTTTGTGGTAGAGAGGAGGATTTCCCCACATTTTTGTAAGCAATTTTGGTACCTATTGCATCCCATCCTTAAGCTTAAGGGCATCTCTTAGTTGGCAACAAAGGAAATTCTCATTGGATGTTGTAACAAAATGGATTTAGTGCTTCAGCAGATTTGGAGAAGTCACATCTTGTGATATGTTTGGCTTAGCAGAAATCAATCCTAATTTAAAAGTGGGAAAAATAAATTCATTCTCCCCTTAAAGAAACATTTGTTCACCTTTGGACAACAAAGTTTGTTGTCTATCAGAGAAGTGTTGGATATTAATTCCTCTCTTCACACAGAAATGGCCAAGTACCAACCTCACAAGCCGAGAGATTTTATGTTATCGTTATACCCTGTTAATAGTTTAACATGCTATGTTCCATTGATATCAAGCTATAATGTTCCCTCAGTTGACCCTCCCCAATGACTAAACATATTGGTAGCTTATTAGGATAGCCAAGCCTAAAATGTATATTGGGTTGGTAATCCCCATTCTTTTTTTGTGGGATATTGCCTCGTTGCATAAGATGTATCAACTTCCATCATTTTAATCTTTATTTCTATTGTCTTCACAAAAAAAGACAAGGACAGCTTGGTAAGATTCATAGGAAGATCAAGACTAATTTGATATCATAACAAGAATTAAATTTTCATGAAGTTTGAGGTTTAAGTGAATAAGACAAAAAGTATGCTATGAGGGCAAATTTCCCCAAACAAACTCCCTATCAAAGACTAGCTTGGAGAAAATAATTAAATCTCCATGAAGTTTGAGGTTTAAATGAATAACACAAAAGGTGTCCTATGAGGGCAAATTTTCCCAAACAAAATCCCTATCATATCTCTTCAAACGGGGAGTTTAAAAGGAAAATGAGCTTTGAAAACCATAGGGCAAGTGTTTGGTTCAAGTAGCACTCAGTAGACATTTCAATTTTCATGTACTTTCGCAAAAAAGAAAGAAAATAGGAGAGTGGGTAGTCCTCAGAGATTTTCTAAGTTTAAAATCCAAATAGCACTGCATATCAGAGCCACATAAATCTAAGTTGTCAAACCTTGCTTGAAATTAAGGAAACCACTCAATCATCACCCATAAAAGATTCAAGTACCTTCTAACAATATTCTTGAGAATCTAGAGACATCGATGATTCCAAAGACATCGTTCCACTAGAAATTTTCCTTCATCAAGAAATTTGAGCCTAGAGTCAATCACCCAACACTCACCCAAGCACCTAGAAATTAATCGACTCCAAGTACCACTAACAAAAGGTACATTGACTCAACATATAGTTGAAACTTCTCCTACAATGTGACATATCAATAGTCTGGTAGGTATAGTACCTGTCTCTCTCTCTACATCGAGAGAGAATTGGTTCTATTAATACTATGAAAGGTTACAAGTTAGTGCACCGATTTAATCATGTATCTTCACCGAAAAGAAATATAACTTATACCAAATTGCCTTCTAGCAACCTAACACTGGCACACACAGAGGACTTGAACCCAAAAAGAGACATTTATACATTGTTTTATTCTACATACTATTACTCGTCATCAGAGGGAGTGTGAAGATTAGTCTAAAAAAGAGTCATTGGCATTCTAGAATGTAGATTGAATCTTTTTAATCATCATCTCCAACCATTTTTGGACTTTGGTGGGTTGTTGTGTAATTGCCCCTCAGCTACGGCACTAGAAGTGGAGGCTGATGTGACTATAGCTTTACTCTATGCCTCTGCCAACTACAAACCAAATTCTTCCTACAAGAAGCAATCTTGTTTCATAATATGTCTTTGGCAGCATCGTTTGGTCTTTGTAATTTGAAGAGCCTATATCTTCAAAGTCATTTCTTGCTCCACTTGAGTGTGCAAAGTGGTAAGACAATGTTGGAACTCAACTGCAGCTTCCTCGTGTTGAGCAATTTTCGTAGACAGTTTCTCATTCGTCTCCTGCAAAGCAACTATAGTCTGCTTTAGAGTCTCATAGTCTTAGACTTTTTGTTGAAGTTGAAATTTGATTTCATTAATAGAAGCATACTTAACCATTGTCTCTTTTTTGAGTTCTTGAATTCGTAGCAGATGATAGTCATTTGCTTCTTGAAGATTCTAAGCTTTCTTCTTATATTCTTCAGTATCGCACATAGCTTCCTCATAGAAACCCTTGTAATAGGAAACCTATTTTGATTCTCTATATAATGTTTCAAAAAGTTGGTGATTGTCGAACTCTTTGACTACTACTGCATCCTATATGTGTTGAACACATTGTAGCAGCCATAGATTATGATTATTCAATGCTACAAAGGTCTAAACGTAATAGTTCATGTCTTGGGCAATCATGTTTTGCATATGGATAACATAAGTGCCAAGGCGATCGAATTCATGAAGGCCACATTGATCATTGAAACCAAATCACCAATACTGTTTGTGCAACACCAAGAGAGGTGGAATATCAGGTACATCTTCATCAACAGGTGCAAGATTACTCCAAGGAGAAGCAAGTGGAAAAGGTGATGACCATCCCATACTAGGAGGAGTCCTTGTTGGAGAATAATTTGGAGATGAGGTGGCATAAGCAGATTGCAACACAATGCGAACATGAAATGATGGTGGTAGGGGTGACAAAGGCAGAGACGGTACTATATCCTGATCCATAGGAGTTGTTGGGGGATTCTTGTGCAGAAAGGAACTTGATTGTTTTTAGTAGAAAGAAGAAAGATAAGAAGAAAGATACATACACCAGAAGCTTCTGTAGATTGATTATAAAGAGAGAAATACAATAATGATGTACAGTACAATCCAAATACTCTCTCTACAAAATCCCAAAGAGTGCACAATCAACAAAGTTACAAAATACCCAAGGTTCTTATGTCACCGACCTTCTCTGCACCAGACCTCCACCTTCTCCAAGAGCTTGCACTTGTGCACACCTGGCACTCAAGCTCTCAATAGGGGGAGGGATGGACACCTTCTGTCGATGTGCACACAGCTTCAATGGGACCTTGTGACCTTTGATTGCCTTTCTTAGCACTCCTCTACACACACCTAAGTCACAACTCTTGCACACTTTGCACTTCACTTCTCTACGTCGCGCACTCATTGTATGTCACTTGCTCTTCTCTCTCCTAGTGTAGACTATGCTCACCTTGCTTAGTCTAACCAAGAATAATGGCTTGCCTTGAGTTGAGTGTTGGTTCACATATGCTCCTAACTGCTAGAGTATCTTGGTGCTCACTTTGATGTCCCAAGATTTTCTCCACATGTGGGCAACCAATGAATCCCTGTTTTGTCTTGTAGTGACTTTAGACTAAAACAAAAATTTTAATTGGGGGGGCATATTTTCACTTTTGCATACGCTTCCGCTTCACATACCTTCACTTTTTGTCTTTTAATTCTTCCAATGTGCACAGAGAGGGCTCACCTTAACCTTCCAAACACTTTAAAAACACTTTGAACCTTAGAGAAATTATAGAAAGACACTCTGCAACCGGCATCCAACTTTCTGCAAAATCTAACCTTTGTGAACAACTGATTATGCACTACCTATGCACCTTGACACCCGAACTTTGAACGTTTTGACTTTGGCCATGTTGACTTTCACCTTGAACATGTTGACTTTGATTGCTTTGACTTTAATCCTTTGACCAATATGACTTTTATGGGCTCAATAGTTGCCCACCACCTAATGGGCTCTCCATCCGGGAGAGCTATAGCCAAAACTCAACAGACATGACACCATGATTACTGTGTTGCAAAATCTTCAAAAGGACACTTGGGCAGCTACCAAGTCCACCGAGAGCAATAAAGAACAACACCAAAGAAGAACCAAAAGTGGAAATTTTGCATTGAAAAGCAAAGGATTGAGAATGGAGGGTAGGAGGAAAGTGTATGGAGGGTTGATAAGGTTGAGAGTGATAGGGTAAGGAGGGGTAAGGGTGGGGCTAGATAGAAGGATAAAGGGAGGGTGAGGGAGTAGGATTATGGGCTCTCGAGAGGGCCAAAATGATAAAACAATAAAGCTACAAAGGGTGCATATGGGAAAATGTGAAACATATGGTTAAAATAAAGTGAGAAAAGACCATGTGAACCATGTGCACAATGAAAAACACATGATAAATGTGCCCAAAACATGTGGGTTTTGACAGAAAGTCAGAGAAAGGTTGGGATTTTGGAGAAACTAAGTCAAAAAATGAGTCCAGACGTGCCAAAAGACATGAAAATGACCCAAATTTTGAAAAACATGGGCATCCAATGTGCAATCTAAAGCCAAAATCATTAGACCAAGAAAAATAAAAAATATATATTTTTATATATTACTATTATTATTTTATTTTTTTTTAATGCTCATGGGAGTCGGGTAGAGCTCAAATAAGAAAGAAAATAAAATAAACTAAAATAAAAATAAATAAAAAACAATAAAGTAATTTTTTTAAAAAAAAGGGAATAGGGGGTGGGGGGAAGGGGGTCCACTTGGGGGGGGAGGAGGGGTCCACTTGGGGGGGCAGGGGGAGGGGGTCCACTTGGGGGGGGGGGGGGGAGAGGAGGGGGAGGGTCCACTTGGGGGGGGGGGAGGGGGAGGGTCCACTTGGGGGGTTTCAAATAGAAAAAAAAAAAGGAAATTAACCGCCAAGGCCTCCCCTTTTTTTGTGAAAAAATACCCAAAAATATATAAAAAATACAAATAAAATAAAAAATCCAAAAAAATAAAAAAAAAATCTCAAAAACTTCCCTACATATTTAGGCCACATATCCCACTCAAAACCACAGAGAGCTTTCTCATTTCCTCCATTTTATCAAGAAAAATGATATTGAAAAAAAGATACAAAAATTCTAAACAATTCTAAAAATGCTTAAAAAATTCCCAAACATTTCCTAAAATTTTGTTTATGCAAAGAGCTATCAAATGGCTTCTAAGTTGCATAAAAATGCAAGGAAAAAGCACAAAAATGGATAAAAACTACTAAAACTTAAGCAGAAAGTGGAATGAGAAGGCTATGTACAACCTCCACAAATTTTGCAAGTTCTAGGTGATCCAAAAATCTTTAGTTGTGCTGACGATAGGACTTGAGCCTTGATATGACGACTAATTGAAGCTTTTTGCCCTCCATAATCTCCAATTGTATTGCACTTCATTTGATCTAACTTTCTTATGGGCACACTGATCACTTCACAGGGCCACCCTGAATTCGTCATTGGCATAATTCTTCTAGCATACTTCATCTTTTGTATCTTTGTTTTAGCTACTATGTGACTTAATCTACAAAATTTCATTTTTTCCATTCCTAGCTTCTTCAGCCAATAGAATCCTCTGTTTCCAAAGACTTGCAGGTACTCCTTTCACCTCCTTGTAAAGCTCTGCATTTACTGCCATAAACAATGACATAACATATGATAACCATACCAGTATCCATAACCAATTGACCATGGATGTAGTTTTCGTATTAGCTTCATCTCTGTTGCACTTAATGCATTTTTGTTTCTTCTCTCTTCTATGGCCTTTGGTTGAGACCGTTTCACTCGAATCTGTAACTTGAATGATGTCCTCTTTTCCTTCATAGACTTCCTCTCTACTTGAGTGATTTGCAAAAATTCCATAGCAGGAAGATGGGTCTTCTGCATGGAGCCAAACCAACATATTTTCTTCATCATATAAATTTTCTTCTTCATATAGATCTGCTCATAGGTTGTCCAATAATTCTTTTTCCATACAAATACCAATTGTATGCATCATGCTTGTATGTCTTTGGTTGTCTGGACCTTCTTCTAAAAAATATTTGTTGCAACTCTTTTCCCTCTTGCTTTATCCACATTGTGTCCTTAACCCCAGTCATGCAGCACATTGGAATGCCTTAACCAAGGTCTCCCAATCAGTAGGGGAAAACTTCCATCTACCTATGGCAACCTTAAAACAACAAAATCCAAGTTAAATATGGTACCTTGTATCTGGATTGAGACACCAAGGACCACTCCCTTAGGCCTTACTATGCTTTGGCATGACAATGTTATAGTGAAGTTGGAAGGTCTTGAAGGTTGTAGTCCAATCTTTTTCATGGTATGTTCAAGCATCAAGTTAATGCCAGAACCTTTGTCTACAATAACTCCTTGAAACTCATGTCTTCTCATAGTAATTGTTAGCCAAGGGCTCTTATAATCTGTGAGGGGGGCTTCCCCACCCATTCTATCTTTCTGCATAATAGCAATCTTTGCCACTAAACTTGTTGTGGAAGCCTCATGAATTATCTGCAAGAATTCTGACCTGAATTTCCCATCCATCTTTATTAAATAAAAAATACTAACCTCCTTTTTCATGGACTTGAGTAGTCTTGAAGCTTCTGTTTCCTTGAGAGCATGAGCTCCATTTGACTTATCAAACTCCTCATGAGCCCTGCTGAATGCATGTCCAATAGCATCATTGGTACATATGAGATCTTCTTTTTGCCTTGTATTTGTGCATGTGTTGGTGTTGTCTTCATATGTTTCTTTGCCTTTGTTCAATCTATTAATCCTTGAATCTTGACCCATTTCTAATTGATCCTTCCCCTTGCTTCTTTTCTGCACTGTAAAAGATTCAATTTCTTCTAACTGCACCACTCTGATAGATGGGGATGGCACATTTTCTTGTTCTACAACTTCTTCTTTGCACACAAAAATCATTTGAATGTGGGGCCCAAATGAAGATGCCTAGTTCTTAGGATAGCAATTGATATAATGGTCCCTAGCCTCTAGGCAATTGGTATAATGGTCCTTAGCCTTTGGGCAACTAACTAAACCATTTGTCTGCTAGTCCTTCTAATGTTGTAGGGAAAAGATAAAAAATGCATCTTCTCTTCCCATCAGACCCCTTGTTTTACATAAGGCTAAGAATCTCCTAATGTGCTCATCTGGGTCTTCTTGTGCTAGCCCTCTGAAGGATGGAAATTTGATATTCAATTTAGAAAGTAAAGTTTCCAAATCTACATGGGTTGCCATATTCTTTACTGATGATGTCGTTGACAATGGATTGGTTGATCTTCGAATGGCCTTCCTTCTTGTTTCTTTGCAAGGGACCCTCAAGCTTTGAGACCGGGTTGTGGTCATGAGCTCTTCATAATCCTCTTAGTATAAGACAATTCCAATGGAAAAAAGATTACCTCTTAATTCAGTATAGTACTGATAGTACCCTTGAACTCTTCTACACTTTGCAATTTGCTTCTACTATGCTCAACTCTCCTTGTGGTCCCACCAGGCGTGCCAAATTTTGTTGGGGGATTCTTGTGCAAAAAGGGACTTGAGTGTTTGTAGGAGAAAGAAGAAAGACACAGACACTGGAAGCTTTTGTAGATTGGTGCAATAATGATGTACAACACAATCCAAGTACTCTCTATGCAAAATCTCAAAGAGTGCACAATCAACAAAGTTACAAAATACCCAAGGTTCTTCTGCAACTGACCTTCTCTGCACCAAAGCTCCACGTTCTCCAAGAGCTTGCACTTGTGCACACCTTGCTCTCAAGCTCCCAATAGGGGGAGGGATGGACACCTTCTATCGATGCGCACACAGCTTCAATGGGACCTTGTGACCTTTGATTGCCTTGCTTAGCACTCCTCTACACACACCTAAGTCACAACTCTTGCACACTTTGCACTTCACTTCTCTGCATCGTGCACTCACTGTATGTCACTTGCTCTTCTCTCTCCTAGTGTAGACTATGCTCACCTTCCTTAGTCTAACCAAGAATAATGCCTTGTCTTGAGTTGAATGTCGGTTAATGTATGCTTTTAACTGCTAGAGTATCTTGGTGCTCACTTTCATGTCCCAAGATTGTCTCCAAATGTGGGCAGCCAACAAATCCCTATTTTGTCCTGTAGTGACTTTAGACTAAAACAACAAAATTAATTGGGGGGCCATACTTTCACTTTTGCATATGCTTTCGTGATCACTAACTTTGATTGTGGTTGACTTTGACCAATATGACTTTTATGGGCTCAACCGGAATAATTGGGTCAATCGAGGAAAGAGAGGAAGTGGGGAAGGGTGGGACAATACCATGAGAGAATGGAAAGAGTTAGTGGAAGAGGAGAGAGGAGAGGCTTAAGGAGCAGCGACAGATGGTTTGATAGCAAGTCTCGAACTAGCAATACAAACATCGGAGGAAGAAGATCTTTGGACTTGATGGGGTCTTTTTGCATGTTGAAAAATGAGTTTTACACTCTCATCTTCTTCTTCAGTGGGTAAGGATGGAGGAGCGAGCGAATGTGGGATTAAAAGGAAACAAACAACTATGGGGAAGTCACTGGGATAGAGTATGGAAAGCACATAGGAAAGGTTGATTTTCGAACGATAGCCCTTGTCGAACTGCCTAACAATCATTTGTCATTCCCTATGATTTCAGATAAACAAAATGACTGAACAATTAATTAGACCATGAGCGACAACGGCAATGAGGGAATAAAACTATCTACTAATGCCAGAGGGGAAGTGTTGGAGATTCATGGGGATCATCATGAACTGTAGGATAGAACTCTCCAATTTAGGGAAATTGATAATGGCATATTCATTAGAACTATGACTTAGAAAAAATTGTTTCATGTCAGCATGAGAAATCAATGCAATCAAGGAGCTACTATTGGTGGGCAAGAAAAATTGCTACTCGACCTCAGTTAGTGTCATGCACAATTCAATGCCACTAAGGGGAACAGTCCAGAGCACCACGTAAGCAAGTTCGATGATGAAAGACTAGATGATACTCTTAGCAACGGGGTGTGTCATAGTAGCATCCCACTATAGGAGGGCGCATCTAGATATCCTATGAAGATGTAAGAATTGCGAGGTCTCTTTGAGAAGACAACCACAAGCAACTCAAATGGCACAAGAATATCCATAGCTTATTGGGTTGAGAGCAGTGAGAATACAACATAAGTGTGCAAGAAAGCCTAAAACAATAAAGGGGGGAATGAAAAGCGAAGCAAATTTGAACATGAAGGTGAAATGCAAGGATTATGGTCAAAGGAGGAGGGAAATGATGAACATGAGTTGAGGAAATGTGCAATAAACTAACATGCAAAATCATGCTCATGGGTCACGAACAAATGATTGCACACATGGAGGACGATCGAAAAGGATGGAGCTTTGACCCATTGATCGGATTTTTAATCATTTCTTCACAGAAAGTTATCACACCTAGTGTCACCAAAATTTGGTGTTGGAGTTAGACATCTGCGGAAGCACACGAACAACAGAAGGAAGACGAAGAAGCTTGGAGCACAACACACAATACTAAATGCATTACCACTAGAATGTACAAAGATAAGTAGCCCGTTAGGGCAATAGGTGCATATACAAGCCGGGGGAAAATAACTCCTAAAGAGGAAAAAAGTGCCCAAGTGGTCCTAGAGTGTTCACACACATCACTACCTAAATATATCAACAAATCCCCCTTGGGAATGATGCGATGAACAAGTAGCTGGCACCCATGTATAAGGAAGCGCCAAGCTATGTGGAAATCACTCCACAAAAGGAAGTAAGCCCAAAGCTTTGCGGAAAGCTTCAAAATTCTCCCTAGGCAAAGCCTTCGTGAAAAGGTATGCAATGTTCTTCTGCATGGGCACATATGCCAAGCTAATCTCCCCAGCAGAGAACCTCTCCCTGACATAATGATAATGCATCTCAATGTTCTTAGTGCGAGCATGGAACATAGGATTCCTCGCTACTGCCAATGTGCTCTCACTGTCAATGAAGATTGTGGTGGCAAAAGACTGACCAACACCCAAATCAGCCATAAGGCGTTTGAGCCACACACACTCAACAATCACTATGAAAGCTTCCCTATGCTTAGCCTCACAGCTGGAAGTGGCCAGAGTAGGCTACTTCTTGCTCAACCAAGATATACATCAACTACCAAGCATGAATCAAGAGCCACTAGTGGACACACGAATGCCATAGCAACCAACCGAGTCTGAGTTAGAAAAACCATGCAAATCTGGCAGTAGTGATCTCCCCTTGGGATAAAACAACCCGAGTAGCCGAGCACCACTCAAGTAGCGAAAGATGCACTTAACCACCTACCAATGCTTGACACCTGGTCAATGCATAAACCTGCTCATTTGTGAGATAGAAAACTGAATATCTAGCCGAGTAATGCATAAGTAAATCAAGCATCCAACAGTTTGCTAATAGAGAACAGCATCAAATGCATCTCCAGCATCATGAAGACTCAATCGTAAACCTCTCTCCATAGGAGTGGCAATAGGCTTACGATCTTCAAGGCTAAAACATTGCAATAATGTGTCAATATATTTTGTTTGACACAAAGCCATTTGACCATCAAGTTGCATAAATACAAATGCCCCAAATCAGACATCTCAAATGAGGCATGCAAATCAGCCTTAAAATCAGCAATATGCTTCTCAATAGGAGCAGTGAGCAGCATGTCATCAACATAGACATTAATGATCAGAAGCACATCATGAGCACGCTTAACATATAAGTTGCTTTTAGTTGGACTGTTCTCAAAACCATGTGCAATCAGATAGGCATGTATCTTCTCATACCAAGCATGTGGTGCTTACTTTAAACCATATAATGCCTTCTTTAACCTACACACCTGGTTTTCATGCCCTTTCTACATAAAGCCATGGGGCTGAAAAACATACACTTCTTCATGCAAGTCACCATTCAGAAATGGAGTTTTAATGTCCAACTGATGTACATTCCAACCATAATGGGCTGCAAGTGCACAGATGCTCCGAATAATAGTCATACGGCATGTAGGTGCCAAGGTCTCATCAAAATCAATGCCTCTTTCTTGTGCATAACCCTTTGCAACAAGCCTAACCTTATACCTGTCAACTGCTCCATCAGGCTTATGCTTTAGCTTGTAAACCCACTTAGTGCCAATGGCCTTCTTCCCAAGAGGCGTCATATAAAGACCAAGTACCGTTCTTCATTATAGCATCATATTCAGATTGCATAGCATCCATCCAATTTTCTAAATTTTGGTGCTTTGTCAAATGAAATGGTCTCATTCTCATCACCAAGACTAGATGTAGCCATAGCATAGCAATCTAATGCAAAAGAAGCACTATGAGAGCCTGATCGAGTACAATATGACAGAAGTGCATCTAATTTTTTGTCACGCAAAGTGTGCACCAACCATTTTGGCATAGTTTTTGCCTCCTCAATATCAGCTCTCTCATCAACAAGTGCATCATGTAAATCTGCATTAGAAATGGGATGATATGCATCATCACATGAAACCTGCAAAGGCTGAGAAGTTGCCTCATTAGGACCAACACTAGACTGTCCGCCTGTAAAAAGAGGCAGCAAAGTATCATACATGTCTTTGGAGCTAACAGATGTCTCCTTCGTACACGAAAGCAATGGATGAATAGCATCTTCCACAAAAACAACATCATAGCTCACCAGAATGTGTTTAGTTTGTGGATGATACAGACAATAGCCTTTACTTCCAGAACTGTACCCAACAAAAATACATTTTACTACTTTATCATCCAATTTCCTGCGATGTTCTTCATGTAGTAATGCATATGCCAAACAACCAAAAACATGCAGATGAGCAATAGATGGCTTGCGATCATGCCAAGCCTCATATGGAGTGATAGAGTGCAGTGCTTTAGTGGGACACTTGTTAAGTACATATGTTGCACACATGATAGCCTCAAGCTAGAAACTATGTGGTAAAGCGTGACTCTTGACCATACACCTCGCCATCTCCATGAGTGACCTGTTCTTTCATTCAGCAACTCTATTTTGTTGAGGTGTATATGGCACTATACACTGGTGTTTTATCCTATGTTCAACCAGAAATGCTTAAAATCAGAAGTCATATATTCCTCCCCTCGATCAGAACGGAGGGTGACCATTTCACATGCTAACATATTTTCAGCCAAAACCAAAAACTGTTTGAAGCACATGAACACTTCGGACTTTTCCTTCAATGGATATACCCATGCATGCCTAGAAAAATCATCGATGAAAGTCACAAAGTAAAGATAATTTCCAAAAGAAGGTGTCTGCATAGGACCAGAGACATCACTATGTACAAGCTACAATTTTTGAGTAGCCAAAATTGAACCATCTTTTGGAAAGGAGGAACGCTGCATTTTGCCCAAAATACATCCTTCACAAACATGTTTTGCAAGAGTCTTAAGTTTGGGCAAAGAGGACACCATTTCAGATTTCTGCAGGCATAGCAAACTAGCAAAATTCAGATGACCAAAGCATGCATGCCAAAGCTTTGCATCTAACATAGCCTCAGAATCATGTACTGCACATAATGAATCATTTATAGATCTTTCATAGTCTTGGAGCTTATACAGCCCACGACATAAAATGCGAGAAGCAATAATCAGGTCGCCACTTGATAGATCATGAAATGTACATCTGTCATCAACAAATTTCACAACCAAGCCAATCTTGGCTAATGCAGAAACTGATAACAGATTTCTCTTGATCCCTAGCACAAACAAAGCATCTGACAAAGTGAAAGAACTACCATCAGCAATAGTCAAAATGATCTTACCAACTCCCATAATAGGATAAGAGCAGTTGTTGGCACATGTAGCAGTATTCCATGTAGGGGTAGGCTCAAGTGAAGAGAAGAAACTACCCAGCGAGGTAATATGTTTGGTCGCCCCACTGGCAAAGTACCAAACATGTGAGTCTATTGCAGACATGCACTGCTCATGAGAAGATGGGTCAAAACTACAAACATTAGTTAAAACCCATTCTTCTTCCTGCACAAGATTAGCAGACTCTATTTTTGGTGTAGATGCCTCTCCAACAACTATTCCAACCTCATCTTCTTTGCCTTTAGCAGCCAGTTTTGGACAATTCTTTATGGTATGATCATTTCCTTTACAGTACTTGCAAAACAATCTCTGCTTATCTGATTTCTTTTCATCTTTTTCTTCCCTCTTCAATTGTGTAGAATTAGCGGATTTCTGCTCACTAGTTGAAGAGCTCCATTTTCCTTTGTGCTTCTAACTAGCCAGGAAAGCTTGACCTACAACATGCATAATGGACCTATTCTACCTGGACTGATCTTCCTGCAACAGAACAGAGACTAACTCCTCAAATGACAAGGCATTTGGATTTCCTTTCATCATCAACCGAAGAGTAGAAGCAAAACTCTGATATGAATCAGGAAGACCATTCAGAACGATCTGCACAAGTGAGCTATCTGGTATAACCTCATCAACAAAAATCAATTGTTCCTTCAAGTCTTTGATCTTTGTTATAAAACCATCCATAGAATCACCTTCATTCATGTGCTCACTCTCCAATGTTTTTTGGAGGTAAGCAACATGAGCCTCATTCCTAGCTTGATACAATGTGGTAAGTGTATCCCAAACATCCTTACTTGTTCTGCAAAAGCGAATGTGAGGAATAATGGCACGTTTGATAGATAAATCTATCAATGAATGTGCCTCAGCATCGCTGCCATCCCAACAAATTTGCTCTACAGTAGGTGCAGCAGAAACCGCAGCACAAACAGGAATATGCAGAATATCATCATCTTCGAACACCTTTTGCATCAGCTTCAGTACCTGTAGTTGTAACAGTTGCAGGTGTGATAGGATGTTTTTCAACACCCTACACAATGTTCCACAGTCCTTTTGCAACCAATACATGTCGCATCATATAAGCCCACAACGGGTACTTGGTACCATCCAACTTATCCTCAAGAGCCAACATATGGAATACATCACTCCTTTTAGCCATGGCCGGTGACTAAAACACCTTGATGCAAAAAATTGACTATATCTCAAAAAGTTGAACAGAACTACCCAGACAAAATCTGCTAAACCTGTAGCAGACTTTGAGATGTTTAAGTTGGCAAACCAAAACCGTTATATACCTCTGGCACTAAAAGACAAAATAGCCTGCACAAGCACTGCAATAGTGCGTTTGGAGGCCGAAACAAGCTTAGATCTCAGAAACACATTGACTATGCTCACCAAAATTGGTGCGATTCTGAGACTACAATCGAGAGGTGTCGACGATGCCCTAGATGAAGTGGCGATCTGCGCTAATACCAATTGAAGAAGAAGCTTGGAGCACAATAGACAATACTGAATGTATTACCACTAGAATGTACAAAGATAAGTTGCTTGTTAGGGCAATAGGCATATATACAAGCCGAGGGAAAAAAACCTCCTAAAGAGGGAAAAAAATTGCCCCGGTGGTCCTAGAGTGTTCACACATCACTACCTAAATATATCAACATTTGGTAGGGGCCGAACCACCAGACTTTGAATTTGCCAGCAGCCCAGTCTACCTTCGAATTGTAAAAAAGTACCAATTGGCCTTTCTGAAATACCAAGTGTAGCCCAAGTGTGAGCACCACCTCTTTTACTTGTTAATTTGTAGAGACGTGAGGAGGATATGAAGATCATGAGCAATTGTGGTGAGCAAATGTGAGTGACAAGCATGTACATGCACACACACACACATGCACACAAGGGAAGATCAAAGAGAGGAACAATGGATAGCTTCAATTGCACAAGAACTCTCTTACAAAAGCTTCAATCTCTACTCAGTGAACTCTACAATGAGATAATCTCGAAAATGCTCTCTCTAGCTCTTTTTATATCTTTTTGACTAGTTTTGGCCTTGTCCAGACCTACTGTCCAACCTACTTAAAAATTAGGTTCTAGGGCTTATTTGGGGGCTCATATAGAATCAAAAAATTATGAAAATTGATGTATAGGTACTTCTAATACTCCTCAAGTCTGAGGACTCCTCGGCTTGAACAAATTGGAGTTTAAAAAATGTGAAATGGTATTTACAATGGTTTTTAGTGATCAAAATCACTATTTTTATAGGGATTTCTTCTGAAAATTTGACATACACTTCTTGGAGCTCCCTATATGCTCCTTCTTCTTGTGTGTCCACTTCTTTGATGCGTTCTCATGCCTTGTGCTTGACCTTGAATGCGAACACTCCCCCCTCTCTTGAGTTTGTCATCCCTGAGAGACTCTTGTTGGAGTGGGTGTTCCCTGTAGTACTATGAGAGATAGTGTCCATCATGTATCATCAAGAGCAGGTTGTCTTCCAAATGTAGTGGGATCTATTGTCATGTTCATCATTATGTCACTACTAGCCTTTGCAAGGTTGAGTCCCTTTGTATATACTTCTTACTTGGATTCTAGCATCATGGTCTATGTGTGAGCTTCCAAAAATTTCTAGTTGCTCAAAAGAGGTTATTCATGTTGATTTTGAGCGTATGTGAATTGCTTCAAGGTACTGATATTCTAACATTGATGTCATCTGGAGCTTTCAAACATGGGATTTAGAGTTTTCATGCCAAGTACTCATAACCCATAATGAATGATGGGTAAGTGTGTGATTGCATAGGTTGAAGAAAATATCTTTCTTGTGCATGACCTTGTAATATGTCCCTATGCATGCTTACTTGGGGAATCCATGGTAAGAACTATGGTGCAAAAAATTCGGTTTTGAGCTTAGTGCTCAAGGGTATTCTGACAAAGAGGTTTCCTAATCTATCATTATTATAGTGTTGCCAAGGTAGCGTATTCTTACCATGGTGAAAGGTCGATCGATATTCATCCCTTCATGTTGTACTCCCATCATGGTGATTGACCATTGGCTTGTCTTTCATTCTTGATGGATGTCCTTGCTAACGATTCATTGATGAGATTTTTCATGTGCATGGTCATATTTGTGCTTTTCTTTTTTTTTTGGATATGTGTCACAAAACAAGAAGAAAGAGGTTAGTATCAATAAAATAGTTTACATATGTCAAATGGGTCTCATGTGCCTATGATTCTCAATTGTTTCTATGCACGGCCTTGTAATGTGGCCCTATATTAATGCATACTCTAGAAATGCATGACCTGAATGGTGCGAAAGACGAGGTTCTGCAAAGAGCACATGGTTTTTGCACATCGAGGC
The DNA here is from genome assembly GCA_020310875.1 of Ceratopteris richardii. Classification (NCBI taxonomy): domain Eukaryota; kingdom Viridiplantae; phylum Streptophyta; class Polypodiopsida; order Polypodiales; family Pteridaceae; genus Ceratopteris; species Ceratopteris richardii. The sequence goes on from CM035414.1 coordinate 8,466,745, forward strand.
TTCCGATGTTACTTGCAAACTTGATGCAATCTGTGTTTAGAGGTATCCTTTAGATCTCCAAATGATGCAATTAATCGATGGTTGAATGACATCGTATCATTCCTCCTTATAAGGATCCATTTTAGAATAGTGTTTGGTCGCATACAGATCACTTTTGACTTCTTCATCTTTGGATGGTTTCTTAAATTTTGTATCTGTGGTGGTTGGATATTTAGTTCTATAGGGGCTACTATTGCTTTGGGCTTTTGAACCCATACCTTTGGCACTTGCCTTAACTATTTTTGAAGTCATGAGTTGTTCTTTTGATCTTTGTGCTTGGTTATGGCCCTTGCTTCTCTTCGACTTCTTTGTTGAGACTTTTTTCATGAGTGAGGACCTAGAATTTTGTGTATGTAAGAGCTCCTTGGGCACTGACGTGTGTTATTACCCTTGTTAAGCTACAACTAGTTCTTTAAGCATCCAAATTTGTGTGTTATTCTGGTTGGCCTTCATCAACTGCTTCGGTACCCAAATTTGGATTACTCTTTGAGATAGAGATATTCTTTGTTCTACTACTTGTTGCCTTGGCTTGCTCCGTTGCTCCTTTGATAATGCATTTGACTGCAATGATGTGTTTGATTGCTCTCCCTTTCGTACCAAGATCTACTTCATGTCTGGATCTACTTTCTTCTTGAATTCTGTTTATCTATTTGATATAGCAATTTTCTTGTACTGTTTTGCTTGCCTCTATGGTTGAACTATTGTTGCTACATTAGTCTTTGAAGAAAGATCCACTCACCTTCGAGCTTTTTCTTTCGTGATTGAATCATTTTGCATCATAGAGCTTTTGATGCATACAACATCTTTGTCTCTAAGATTAATCTTAAGAACTAAGAGAATGTGTGGTACTTGGATTTGTGATCATGCATTTCTCTAATTCTAATGTAATGCATTGTTCATGTACCCAAACTTGAAGAAGTTGACTTCTTAGGTTTAAGTTAACTGCATGGTCATAGATCCAATCTTGACCCAAGACAAGTGGTTCCATAAGATCCTCATCTTGACACACTAGCATTTTGACTCTCATTGGGACATCTTGAAGATAGATGGGAAGTTCCACCTTGCCCAAACAAGGGGTTTTCACACCTCCCAATCCTATGAGATAGGATTTTATGGAATTGATGTTCAATTGCAGATCTTGGTAGTATGAGAGTCTAACTGCACTAGTTGTTGCACCTGAGTCAATCAAGGCTCTCACAATTCTTACACTCTTTCCTTGTCCTACCTCTATGGTCACAAAGGGATGTCAGTCAATTATTCGAGGAGAAATTGCACCTGATGTTTGGCACATGGCCATGTGATGTCTTGGGCATTGGGATTGACATCTAGGCCTTGTCGCCTTAACTTATTTCATCTAATGCACTCTCTGGCCTTTGCTTGTGCTTCTTCTCTGACCCTTAACTCTTCTTTGTTTTGCTTCTTAGCAGTGTTGAGTCTTATTAGCATATCCTCTATAAGAGGTTCTTGATACAGCTCAACTCAGCATCCACTTATATAGCTTGGAAAGATGTCACCTTCTAGAGTGGCCAATTGAACCACACCACTAGTAGAAATTATATTCATGATCATGGGCCCATATCCTCGTTTTTCCAATTTATGAGCATGTTGCTTTAGTGTATAGACCAACACTAGGCCTCCCTCTTTCAATCCTTTATCCTTGATGTGTGCATTTAAGTATGCCTTTTGTCTTTTCTTTGCTGCATGGATGCCTGCTACTGCTTGTAGCCTAGTCTCACCTAAGCATTCTAGCTCAAATATCATGGAGGACTTGTGTCCATTCCACTCGTGCTCTTGTGCTACTTTTAAATTCGGAATCAGGAATTCTAATGGTAGCATAGCATTCTGACCGAAGACCATCTAAAATGGGGTGGCATTGAGTACCATTTTGTAGGCAAATCAGTAGGCCCAAACATCATGATGAAGTTCTTTATCCCAATGAGAGTGTTTATTATTTATGAGTTTTGTCAATACATTACATAGGATCTTATTAGTGCTCTCCGTTTGTTTGTTAGCTTGTGGATGATAGGGGCAAACTTCTTATTTATCACCAAGAATTCCTGGAGAACGTTTTCGATAACTTCATTCAAGAAGTGCGTACCTCTATCACTTACTAACTCTATTGGTAACCTATATCTAGTGAACACGTTCTCGAATAAGAACTTGGCTCTCATTTGAGCATCGTTCTTTGTCATGTCTTTGACTTCTACCCACTTTGTAAGGTAATCTGTGGCTACGTTAATGTACTCTACATAGGAGTTTCTAGGTGGGGGGTTAATAGGACCTACAAAGTCTATACCCCACTTTGAGAATGTACACCCTCCCATCATTGGCCTCGAAGGCATCTTGTCTTTTCTTATCAGATATTGTGCATGTTGGCATGTGTCACATCTCTTCACATAGGTATGTTCATCCATATAAAGAGTAGGCCACCAAAGTCTTGAGAATAGAATGGTCTTAATTACTCGGTCAGGCTTGAAGTGTCCACCTGCAGCACTGCCATGTGTAGTTTTTGATGGAGAGTGTTAATCTCCAAAAGAACAACCTACTCTTGAAATTAGAACACCTCTATATCAAGAGTAAGTCAAAACCTTCTCCAATTTTAGAAGATCAATACTCAAGTATCAAGATTTTGAAAAATCTGTGAAGATGATGACTCTACAGAAAGTCTGCTGCACTTATCTTTCTCATTGACCTATCAATTGTGTAACGTTTTTTATAAAACGTTGCACAAGGTGTCGCCTATAGATTGCGCACCTTCTCCAAGTTGAATTACTCCAAAAGATTCAGTATAACTTGAGAAATGAACTCAACAAGCTACCTATGTTTAAAATTGTCACCCTGTAGAGTCGACTTTGACACCTGCAACTTCTAAGACATGGTTCTCCAAGACTAGAACACGTTTAAAAAAATGCTTTTAGCCACAAGTAGCTTACCTTCCAACTTAAAGATTGAATGCTTGCTTGCTCAAAACTTTAAACTATAGAAGGAGAACTGATCAAAACATTGACTTCGAATTTTGCGCCTCCTGCAACCTCTCTTCTTCCATTTACACATGTAAATGTTTCTACACTCAATTCTCTCAGCCTGATCACAATTAGAAGCTGAAAATTTGTACAGAGGTCAATCACCTATAGACTTAGACTTGTACAAAAGCATTTCACAAAAGATCTAGCACAGAAGGAGAAAACTCAGAAACATTGGGTGCAAATTTCTTTCATTTCTGGAGGAGTTTACAACTGAATGATGAGAGGGAGTTCAACTAACTTCTAAGATGTCTAATAACTCTTACAAATCTTGACTACTCTATTCTCATGCTCTCTCATACTTGCCCCGACATTTTCTATAGTATATATAGACAAAAATTTACAAACTTATGACTAATCAAAGACATAAGTAAGCTGACTCTAAATTAATGTACATATGTGTACAACTCTTTGTCTTCTGAATATGAACTTCTTCCATGCTTCATAAGTTGGTCTTTTCTTCAGTCCTTGACTTCCAAAGCTTCAATTGTTGATTGCCCTGCACCAACAGCTCCCCCTCAATCATCAATTGAGGTTTTCTCTATCTTCTTTATGCCTGCCATGTCTTTAAACTTCTTCTCTCTTAGAAAGTGATACTGAATCTCAATGTGTTTAGTCCTGGCATGAAACACAGGGTTAGCAGCTAAATACAATGAACTCATGTTATCTCCATATATGATAGGTGTACTCTGTATAGTGTCAAAATTCTTCATCAGAGTCTTAACCCATATCACTTCCTTTGCAGCTTCAACCATGCCTTTGTACTCTACTTCTGTAGATGACAAAGCAACTGTGTGTTGCTTCTTTGAACACCAAGAGATTAACTTATCTCCCACATAACACATGTATCCATAGGTTGACCTTCTATCATCAGGATTACCTGCCCAATCTGCATCACTATATATTTTGATATTTGTATCTGATGTAAAACCATAATACAAACCCTCTTTGAGTGTACCCTTAATGTACCTCATCACTCTTTGACCTGCAATCCAATGTTCTTTCCTAGGACAAGGCATGAATTGGGACAAAACTCCAACTGCATATGATAAATCAGGCCTAGTTAATGTAGCATAGATAAGACTACCAACCAAACTCTGATATAGCTTCATATCCTTAAATTCTTCTCCACCATATCTGCTCAATTTGTGATTCACCTCCATTGGAGTAGGTGCTACCCTGCAATCATTCATTTTAAACTTGATTAACAAGTTCTTCAAATACCTTTCTTGAGTCACATACACTCCATGTTGAGTGTATGAAATCTCCATGCCCAAGAAATATGACAAGTCTCCCAAATCACTGATTTTGAACTCTTTCTCCATTTGCTTCTTTAGGCTTTGAATGCCTTTCTCATCTGTACCTGTAAGAATTATATCATCAACATATATGCACATATAAATGAACCCACCATCACTTGCTTTAACACGCAAGCTACTATCTGCCTTAGATACTTGAAATCCAAGTTCTTTCAAGAACTTTACAAGTCTATAATTCCATGCCCTTGGGGCCTGCTTCAACCCATACAAAGCTCTCTTGAGCTTACATACATGATCTGGATACCTTCCATCTCTGAATCCTTGAGGTTGCTCCATGAAAACATCATCTGAAATGTAACCATTTAAAAAAGCATTCTTCACATCTAATTGACATAATTTCCAACCTTTACATGCAGCAATGGCTATGAGTGTTGTGATGGTTGTCATCTTTGCCACAGGACTATAAGTCTCATCATAATCAATACCATATGTTTGAGCAAACCCTTTTACAACAAGTCTAGCTTTGTACCTAGACACACTTCCATCTGCAAATCTCTTTGTTTTGTAGACCCACTTGCATCCAATGATTTTCTGACTATTTGGTTTAGGAACCAAATCCCATGTCTGATTCTCCATCAATGCATCATATTCTTCCTGCATAGCTTTCTCCCAATTTTCCTTACCTTTTGCCTCTTCATATGTAGAAGGGTCTTCATCTGATTTTATCATGTAAACATAATCTTTGGTAGCCAAAAAAGAAGTATCATAGCTATACCTTGTAGGTTGCCACGTGTCTTGACGACCTTCTAAGTTCTCCACTCTTTGAGGTTTCTGGTTCTTCACACTCAGGATCAAATCTTGGCATTTCTTCAACTTCAACCTGCACTTCATTATTCTCCTCTTCATCAAATATCTGAACCTTTGATTTACCCTTCTTTTGACTCACAACTTCTTCATCACCTGTATTAATATCGATTGTACCTGCATACCAAGTACCTTGCTCATCAAATGTAACATCCTTAGACACAATGAATTGCTTTGTGGATGGGCTCCACAATCTATAACCCATCTTCTTGTCATCCTAACCAATGAACACATACTTTTCACCTTTAGGTTCCAATTTGTGTCTTAATTGCTTGGAGTAAGATTGCTTATGAGCCTTACCTAATTGACATGCCTCACATCTGTATGTCATATGTTGACCTGCAACATTAGGCAATCCAAGCACTGAACCATTGTTAATCATATCTTTGATACCTCTTTCATTAAAGTGTCCAAGCCTCTTGTGCCAAAGATCTAACTCAAAGATCTTATGTCCTCCATAAGTGAACAAGCCATGACCAACATTACCTTGAATCTTCAATGTGAACAACCTTCCTTCTTTTTTTCCTGAAACAATTTGTTTATATCCATTGCTAGGGTCTTCCACAAACACTCCTTCATTAGTGAATCTAACTTCATAACCTTTTTCAACAATTTGTCCTACACTTATCAGATTCTTAGGAATTGTAGGAACATACAAGACCTTACTCAATAAGGTGCTACCATCCTTAGCCTTCACTGATCCAATTGACTTCACATTGTGCTTTGTATTGTCACCTGTTTGAACAACATGATTAGATACCTTATTTTCCAAATCAGTCATCAATGTTATGTTACCACTCAGGTGATTGCTACACCTTGAATCAATATAGAAGACTCTTTGGTCTTCACTTTGCCTTTCACAAGTTGCATTCATTATCAATGTTGAATCCTCCTTCTGATATGAAGCATAATTGTAGTAGGTATTATTGTATTGTTGACTTTGGAATCATCTACCTGCATTTCTTCCAAAGTAACCCCTACTACCTCTATCTCTGAAATTACCTCTTTGATTTCTGCCACCTCTTCCTCTTGAATTAAAATTCTGATTATATCCACCATTACTCTGATTATTATGCCAAAAATCATTAGCTAAATGATTTGTCTTACCACAAATCCAGTAAGCTTTGACTCCATCTTTATTATTCCTGCCTCTTCCTCTACCTTTGCCACCTCCTCTTCCTCTTAGGAAGTTGGCTTGACTAGTTGTGCCTTCATCTTCATTTGCTTGTTGCTTCCCTTTGCTATTTTTCTTCTTATCCTTTGAGTACATTGCATGACCTGTACTCTTGTCACCTTCACCTTTGACATCCTGCTCAAAGGTTAACATATGTCCTAGCAACTGATTTAAGTCAGGAGTAAAATGATCAAGTGATAATTCAGTAGAAAAAATGAATGGCTTCCATTTGTCATCACCTCTCAAACCTGTAAGGATTTGCCTTACCAATTTATCCTCCTCAATGTCTTCATCAACAGCTCCTAATGCATCTGCAATGTCCTTCATTCTGGTTACATAATCTGAGATGGATTGAGAGGCCTTCTTCTTGAATGTAGTAAATTCTGCCCACAAGGATGCTTTCCTAGACTTTGTGGTATTTTGGAAATGCTCCTCCAAAGCATTCCATATATCACTTGCACTTTCAAGACCTTTAATGTGAGGTAGCAAGTAGTCATTGACTGCCATATAGATAATGCTCCTAGCTTGAGCATCTCTCTTCATCCAATTCTTCAAATCTGACAATTCCTCCCTAGTTGGAACACTAGGATCTCTGAGTTGTGGCTTTTCTTCTTCACCTGTTATGTAGACTATCAAGTCTTTGCTCATTAGATGAGCTTCCATCCTCATAGACCATGCAGGATAGTTTTCTCTATCCAATTTCTCTATCTGAAGAGAATCTCCCATCTTTTCTTCACCTGTATATTGAATTCTTCAATCTTTATAAAGTATAAGGTTACCTTTACTTCGAATGACACTCCTTTTGACTTCCTTGATGTAGTATGATCTCCTTCTCAAGCTTTATCCTCAAGCTTTCACCTTTTGAACCTTTAAATGTTGAATTCTTTTCATCTACAGCAGTCGAGACCCTCCTTCCTTCAATTCTGATGTTTCCTGCTCTGATACCACTGATGGAGATTGTTAATCTCCAAAAGAACAACCTACTCTTGAAATTAGAACACCTCTATATCAAGAGTAAGTCAAAACCTTCTCCAATTTTAGAAGATCAATACTCAATTATCAAGATTTTGAAAAATCTGTGAAGATGATGACTCTACAGAAAGTCTGCTGCACTTATCTTTCTCATTGACCTATCAATTGTGTAAAGCTTTTTATAAAGCTTTGCACAAGGTGTTGCCTATACATTGCGCACCTTCTCCAAGTTGAATTACTCCAAAAGATTCAGTATAACTTGAGAAATGAACTCAACAAGTTACCTATGTTTAAAACTGTCACCCTGTAGAGTCGACTTTGACACCTGCAACTTCTAAGACATGGTTCTCCAAGACTAGAACCCGTTTAAGCAAATGCTTTTAGCCACAAGTAGCTTACCTTCCAACTTAAAGATTGAATGCTTGCTTGCTCAAAACTTTAAACTATAGAAGGAGAACTGATCAAAACATTGACTTCAAATTTTGCGCCTCCTGCAACCTCTCTTCTTCCATTTACACATGTAAATGTTCCTACACTCAATTCTCTCAGCCTGATCACAATTAGAAGCTGAAAATTTGTATAGAGGTCAATCACCTATAGACTTAGACTTGTACAAAAGCATTTCACAAAAGATCTAGCACAGAAGGAGAAAACTCAGAAACATCGGGTGCAAATTTCTTTCATTTTTGGAGGAGTTTACAATTGAATGATGAGAGAGAGTTCAACTAACTTCTAAGATGTCTAATAACTCTTAAAACTCTTGACTACTCTATTCTCATGCTCTCTCATACTTGCCTCGACATTTCCCATAGTATATATAGACAAAAATTTACAAACTTATGACTAATCAAAGACATAAGTAAGCTGACTCTAAATTAATGTACATATGTGTACAACTCTTTATCTTCTGAATATGAACTTCTTCCATGCTTCATAAGTTGGTCTTTTCTTCAGTCCTTGACTTCAAAAGCTTCAATTGTTGATTGCCCTGCACCAACAGTTTCTAAGATTTGTAAAGAGTCTGATTCGTGAATGCACAATCTTAAGTAACCATCTTTGCCTCTTTGGTATAGGTTGTCTCCTACTAAGGTGCAGTCATGAGCCTCTTGCTCCATGCTTTGTCTTCTTGCTTGACTAGCCTTGTTGGGTAGTGTTCCTTATTTCATAAAATTCTACCAATGGAGCACTCCATTCTGGAATTAACGATACGTGATAAAGGGTAGCATACTCCACTGGGGGTCTCTCCTACCACATTGGACAATTCTTAATCCACTCATTTATTTATTTGTCCATTCTAGGCCAATACACTCCTAAGCATTTCAAATTCTGTAATGTTCATTGTTTAGAATAATGATTTCTTAGAAATCCCTCATGGGCTTGTTGCAACCAAGTGTTATGCTCATCCTTCTCAACACAAAAAGCTAATACACCCTCTATATCTTGTTTATACATACTTCTTCCCAATATTTGATATTTTTGTGATTTTACAATTTCTTTTGTTCATCTTCACCTTCTTATTTGTGAGTCTGAAGGTTAGGACAAGTACCAGCTTATTTGCCCATTTAGGAACAACTTCTAAATTGAGCAGATAAGTGTCAGGCAGTTCATCAGACACTCCTTGTAGTGACTCTCTTGAAGTGATGCAAGAAAGGTGATCTGCCCTAAGGTGGGTCCTACCTTTTCTAACAACCACCTCAAAATTGTATTCCATTAGTAAGAGGAACCATCTTACTAAGCATCCTGTATTGAAAGGTTTATTGACCAAACATAATAAAGCTTGATGATCAGTGCAAAACATGAACTTGCTGGCCAATACATAGTGTCTAAACTTCTTCACAAAATATGCCATGCCTAAGACTTCTCTTTTGGTTGTTGTATAGTTGCAATCAGGTGAGTTTAGGTGTCTGTTAACATATGCTATAGGCAAATCTAGATTTCCCTCACTAGTGGGTTGTGCTAGCACACATCCTATTGCATAATTGGATGCATCTACATGGACGTGGAATGGTTTATTCAAATCAAGAGTGGTCGGTATTGGTGTTGTGCACAAACATCTCTTCAGCTCATTGAAGGATTCTTCACATTAATCGTTCCACTCAAAATTTGTCAACAAAGCGTAAAGAGGTTTAGCTATGATTGTGTACATGTGGATAAACCTACGATAATATCCACAAGGTCCCATAAAGGCTTGTACCTCATTAACATTCCTTGGCGTCGACAACTCTGCTATGACTCTTACTTTGTCCTCATCTTTTGATATTACATTCTTAGAAACAATATGACCTAAGATTTTACCTTGATGTACCATGAACACAGATTTTTTTGGGTTTAGACAAACTCAATATTCTCTACACTTGTTAAAGATCTATCTGAGTTCTGGGATGTGGTGTCTTCTTTCTTGGGAATGTGCACATAGATCATCTACATATACTTCTAAGCTCTTTCACAAGAACTCTTTGAAGACATGATAGATGACCCTTTGGAATGTTGCAGATGCATTGATGAGCCCAAATGGCATCACACGGAATGCAAAGATTCCCCACTCTGTGGCGAAAGCCATTTTGTGTTCATTATCTGGGGCAATGGCTACTTGGTTATAACCTAAAAATCCATCAAGGAAGCTACAAACTTCTTTGCCTGCAACATGCTCTAATAAATGTTCGGTGATTGGAAGCGGACATCTATGTCTGATTGTGGAACCATTAACTTTTTTAAGGTCAATACACACTCATAACTTTTCGTGATGGGGGATACCAATTTGGTATGCTCAATCTCATAGATAAATCTAGCTTCAATAAGTCTATCAATTTCTTCTTTTATTTTGGCTGCATGAGTGTCATTATATGTGTAGGGCTTGTGTTTGGTGGGTTTGGCATCAACCATCATGGGGATCGTATGAGAGCATATTTCTAGGTCTACTCCCTTCAGGTCTCGATAGGTCCACGCAAACACATCCCTATATTCCCTTAGTAAAGCTACAAGCTCTACTTCTTCTTTTGCACTTAGGTCTTCCCCTATGTACATACATTTATCTTTATTCTCTTCAATGGTTACTACAATTTTTTTGGTCTTTTCTTTATTATCATATGCTTTTCTTGTGATGGCCTCTCTCTTAAGCATTCATACCAAAATTTTTTGATCTCCCACTTCATATTTCTTGAAATTATCTTGTACTTTGAACAATGATTCCTCCTCTATTTGATTCACTACTTTTCTTTTCCTTTTCTTTTGACTATCTTCATTTTCCTCCCTTCAATTATAGTGTTAATGCTTGTGAGGGGCTCTTCTTCTTTTTGGGTAAATACTCCTACATTTTCTAGATAGTGTTCCTCTGATTCAAAGCAACTATCATCATAATGGACCCTGGATCATTGTCATCCTCTTCTTCTTGTATGACCTCATTAGAGTCACACTCTTCTAGCAAGGGTTCACACATGAACAAAGAGATATCATAACCTTCCTCATCACAATGAGGCATCCAGTGTTCTTCATTGAGAGGGATGTCCATGGTGGTTAAGATTTTTGCCCAACCATGAGACTCAAATTCCTCATCTGGAAAGATCATCAATGTGTAGGCTAGGTCTCTCACAAGTCTCACTCCTTGAGAAGTTCCTTCTTCTCTCGCTTTTAGGCATCTTTCCTCTTCCTCTGCAACCTTGCACGTCCACAAGTGAGTATCTTCATGCATTCATGATGGATCAGAAGAATTTACAGAATGCACAGAGACTAATCTTCTTGTGCCTTGTGGATACGATTCCATTGTAGGGGTGGTACATCTCTGAATGTATAATCCTTCAAATCAACCTTAGTTGTGACCCATAAGAGTTTTTTCCCCAATCTTGTACTATTTGCAGTTGTTGCAAGTATAAAGAGTTGGTTCCCCAATCTTGTACTATTTGCAATTGTCATAGGAAGGGTCTTTCTAGGATCGTTTCATAGATGTTATTTTTTCCAAAGTCACATATAGCAAAGGTGTGTTCAAACTCTATACCACAAGTGGTTAGAGTCATCGCTTGTAGCAATCCTAGAGGGTCTTTTAATATGGTGGTCAGCCATTTGAAGCTTCATTCTAGTTGGTCTTAATGGGGGTTTGCCCCATTGCTTCCACAAGCTGAATCTAAAATAGCTTTGGTTGTGTAACCTTAGTAGGTGATTGGAAGATAAGTATTAACTTCTTCACCTTCACTCATGTCTCCTATTTTATATAGAGGTATCTCTAGTACTTTTCGCTTAGAGCCTACTTTTGACATATTGGAACCAAGTTCTGGAACTTGATTTGCCACATGTTTTCATAGCTCAGGTTTTCATAGCTCAGGTTTTACTTTGAGGAGCTCTTCTAAGGTAAGATGACACTATACCATAGTGTTCTTCAGGACTTCAGTCTTTCTTGGAACCACTGAATCTTCATTTCTTATCAATATTATGGGAGCTCTGATATGAAGGGATCCTAACTCCCATGGGCCTATGAATTGTGGCAAGTCTTGTAATGAATTAGATTCAAATTCTAATCTTTCATCTTCTTGTAGCTCTGCGTGGTCTTTGTAAATGGATGGAAGGTCTTTGGAAAATCAATCATGAAGATCATCAATTTGAGGATTAGGAGGAGGATTACCCTTCTCCTTGGACCATTTCTCTTCTTGTATTTCCCACAATAACTCTTGAGAGTACTGTTGAATTGAAAGAGGTCTTGCATCATCCATGGAATCAGGAACATAAAATATCATTGGTGGTGAATTTCCGTTTTACCAATTGGTTGAGCTTGTGGATGTAAAGAAACATGTGGCTTGTTTACCAACTACTCTAATCTTTCTAATAAGCCCTAGAAAAGCAAACCCGATTTGATAGAATTTGTCTGATTCAACAATTGATTAGTCTCAAGCATAGCTTGAGCTAGTTCTACCATTTTCATGCACATTTTTGTTCATTCAATCTCTAAATCTGCTCTAGGGTAACTCTTTTCTAGGTTTGCAATTTTTGGCCCTTCTTGAAGTCGAGCCTAGTAGGCCTTGAACATCATGTCCAAGTCTTCTGGGGTTGGATCTACAAGAAGAGACCCTAATGGTGGTCTATTTACAATGAGTGCTGGGGTAGGATGAAGTTGAGTGGATGGTTTTTTGGCATGTGAGGAGTTTTGAGATGCAATGTCTGCAATTTTTACTTTTGGATCTCTCATGCTTTCTTCTAGTTCAGACACTTCTAGCCCATTTATGATTGGCCCTCTCCCTGGTATCCTTCTAGGTCCTTGTTTTCCTCTTACTCGGCTCTCTTGTAATTGTTCAATTGGTTTAGCCTATTTTAAGGCTTGTGCCCTAGTGATTGCATGTATAGGAGCCACGTTAATGCTACTTGAACTTGAATCCACAACTAAGCCTACCACATTAATTGGTGTAACCTTGGGTGCACTAGAGGGGTTCCTTAGACAATCTCTCGAGATATGTTCTTTGCCGCACTTAGGACAAAAGCCTTATATTGTGATGTTTTTTCCTTGTCTCGGAGCTATTGATTGGGGACAATCACGAATGAAATGGTTGCCCTGACATCTAAAACATGGTCCTCTAGGAGCTTATGGTCTCATTTGTCTCAATTGGGGCTTGGGGTAAGGATTTCTGTACATGACATTGGAGTATTCTGGCTCCCAATTTGGTTCCATACATAGTACCTCATATTGATACATATAAGTCTCACTATGGTGAGGTGACTCTGTGTAATAAGCTTGTGGACTATCTTCATGGGTGTAGTCAAAACTCTGAGCATGAGGGCCATTTTTTGAGACCAAAGGGGTCATTGGCACCAATGCTCTATTAGGATTCTCCTCTGCCACTGCATACTTAACTAGGATCACATTGGAAGGAGGAGGCAATTGGTTTCCTAAGACTAGTTGTGGCCTATATGGTGCCTGATATTGTTGTTGGTATTGTGGTTGATATTGTTGTTGTGGCATATAATATGGTTGTTCATATTGGTTCTAATACCTACCCTATTGGTAAGGTTGTTGATAATTTTGTCTAATAGCTTGCTTATTGTATGGACAATCTTGAGCCATATGGTTCGTGTATTTCCTCTCAAGTGTGCAATATGGAGCATTTGATTCTCTCCCATTTTGGTTTTGCAATGGACATATGCCAGCCATGTGGTCTCCTCTGCAAGTATAACATCGCTTCAACGAGGTGATCCTAGGTGTTTGTCTATTTTGAACTCCTAGCTTCTTAGCAACCTGCTCAGCTATCTCCTCTATCTCAGTCGAGGGTCTAGAAGTGTGTCTAGTAGCATTGTCAGAATCCTTATATAGTTTGCACAATTCTAACTCCTCACCCAAGTTGTCTTCTATGTCAATACACATTCTCAAGCATTGATCTAGTGTGATTGGATCCTTGAGATATAGATATGATCTAAGTTTCTTGCTTAGAAGTCCATCTAAAAACAAGGAAACTTGTTTTGCTTGTGTAGGTAATTCAAGTGTGGGACATCTCTCCACGTATTGTTTAAATCTCCTTCCAGCCAATCAAACTATTTCTTGGGGTGTCTGCTTGAAGTTGTGGATCAAGGACGATGTGTTATGCTTGATGCCACTCTTGGAAAATTCTAGGATGAATGCTTCTAGCAATTGACCTATATTTTGGTAGTTACACCTATTTAGGTGTTGAAACCAAGCCACAACAGTACCCTTGAGGATCAAACCAAATGCCTCAAACTGGGTGAACAAGTCCTTGACCTGTTCAACTCTTAACACTTGTTTGAACTCAACCACATGATCATAAGGATCTCGTAACCCATCAAAGTAGTTTTTCATTGTCTTGACCACTTGAGAGGGTCGAGGGGTTCTTGGGTACTCTCAGGGTCTAGGCAATGGAAAATGATGTTCATCTCTTTGAGGCCTATGTGTTGTATTTCTCTCTCTTTCAAATCTTTCACTTTCAAGTCTTGATCGATCTCTCCCTATAGTGTGTGCAAAGCTCACCTCAAGTCTCTCTTTGGCTCTTTCCCTCTAGGTTTCATAAGCCTGGGATGATCCTGATCCTTGAGGGCCATTGGAAACATTAGGTCTTGGTGGAGGAAAGATCAATTCACCCTTCCAAGTGTATGCATGCCTGTCATGCTCTATTACTAAGAACATTCTCTCCAACATGTTAGAGGGTCCAAGGGTTCTTGGGTACTCTCAGGGTCTAGGCAATGGAAAATGATGTTCATCTCTTTGAGGCCTATGTGCTGTATTTCTCTCTCTTTCAAATCTTTCACTTTCAAGTCTTGATCGATCTCTCCCTATAGTGTGTGCAAAGCTCACCTCAAGTCTCTCTTTGGCTCTTTCCCTCTAGGTTTCATAAGCTTGGGATGATCCTGATCCTTGAGGGCCATGGGAAACATTAGTTCTTGGTGGAGGAAAGATCAATTCACCCTTCCAAGTGTATGCATGCCTGTCATGCTCTATTACTAAGAACATTCTCTCCAACATGTTATCTAGGTGGACAACTTTGCATGGTATCTTAGGATCCTTGAACTCACAGATAGCGACTCCACCTATTTTGCTAAGTTCATCTTGCCGGAATCTCCAAATAGCTTCCTTTGTTTCTCTATTCAAGAATAGTTCTATGCTTTGGTTGTCTTGGGGAACCCACTCTAGAGTAATTGTCCTAGTCAAGATGGATTGGTCTTGAGGAGTCTTGGGTTCTCGTCCTCGGTCTCCTATCCCATTCTCTAGAATGGTATTTCCGAACTCATCTATCATGTCTGGTGAGTTGGTAAACACATACATGGTTCCTTTCTTATCAATATAAGAACCCTCTTTGAGCTTGTTCATTGGGTGTTCAAGTCTGAAGGGTTGATCAGGATTTTTGAGTTGGACAACTGGTCACCTCAGACTATCCTTATAGATGCATGCACCTAATCGGTTGGTCCTGATATACTCCAATTTCATCTTATATGGAAGTTCTGGTGTTTCTAAATATGTTGTGCCTGAACTATCCACTAGTCTCTCCATGCGAAAAGAGATTTCTGAATCACTTGTTTCCTCACTCAACACATAGGGATAATCACTAAGTTGTTCTCCCATGACCTAGCTGTGTGATTGACACTAGATTCAGATCATCTAATGCTTTGTTTATCTCAGCCCAGGTGTCTACCTGAGCTAAGGTTCATAAGTCATGTCTACTATTCCCAATTTCCCCAAGTACAACCACATTGCAATGTTCTTTTGATTCAGTTACTTGTTCTTTATAGATTTCTTTGGTATAATGTTGGCTGACAAATATCGTAGTTACTAATACTTGAGTTTTAACACCTATTGAGATGTGATTGATCCACTTAAGTCTTTCTCCTTTAGAGTTTGTTGCAATAGTATCTTATCTATGCTTGAACTTGAGTAATTAGGGTTTCTTGCACGTGTATCATTCCAAACATGACCCTAATTAATCAATATCACTAGTCCTATTTTGCCTAAGCTAAGAATTCACTGAGGGGTTTAAGCATGATTCCAACCACAAGTCGCTTCTCCCTTGATCACACTTGAATGCTAAGGAAACACATTCTCAGACTTGCAACACACTTGCCACCTTATTTTGACTCCATTGAATGGCTCTTAATGGAACTATAAAAGTTCCAGGTTTAGCTCAATCTTTAGCTCTCATTTATGCGACAAACAATTTGATTCAAGCATTTTTGGGGACCCATTTTTCCCTTTCGTATTGCTCAAAATCTTTTGGAGTCCCCTTGGCTTCCTAATCCCACTTGAAGGTCAACGAGCTTTCCGATGCACTCTAGAGGTCAAAAATTGGATTTTGGATGAAAAAGTTATGTCAAATCAGGCTCTTGGGGGTCAAAAATGACCAACAAGATCTGTTAGAGAATTGTGATTTTTTGAGAGTCATACAACTAGAAAGTCGTGATTTTGTGAAGGACAAAAGCCAAAAAATCGAGATGTTTTGCCAACAACTATCCAAAAATTCATGATTTCTTACTCTTTTCTTCTTTCAAAAAGTCGTGATCTTATCAAAAATGGAGTTCAAAATGTCGCGATTCCTTCAAAAGTTTGATGGCAAAAATTTGCAATTTTCTAAAAATCTTGATGGTAGAAATTCATGATTTTCGCAAAAATTACCTTCTAAAAAGTCACGATTTTCTAAAAATGGGAGTGCAAAAAGTCGCGATTTCTAAAAAATGGGAGTGAAAAAAGTCATGATTTCTTCAAAAGCTTGATTCTAGAAAGTTGTGATTTTCTCAAAAGTGGGATGGCAAAGATTCATGATTTTCTCAAAATCTTGATGGAAGAGATTCATGATTTTCTCAAAACCTTGATGGCAGAGATTCGCAATTTTCTCAAAAATTAAATGGCAAAAGGTCATGATTTTCTCCTCTTCAAATTCCACCAAAAAGTCGTGATTTCCTGAGAGCCCAAAGGCGAGAAATTCACGATTTTCTCGAAGCTTCATCGCAAAAAAGTCGCGATTTTCTCAAAATCTTGATGGAAAAAATTTGCGATTTTCTCAAAAATGGACTGGAAAAAGTTAGAAATTTCTCAAAAATGTGAATGCACAAAGTCAAGATTTTCTTTAAATTGGATTCCAAAAGGTTGTGAATTTCTCCTCTTCAAATTCCACCAGAAAGTCACGGTTTTCTCAAAAGTTGCCTGGGAGAAATTCACGATTTTCTCACAAATAGCCTTCTAGAAATTCGCGATTTTTTTATTGTCAAAAAACCAAAAATTCATGATTTCTTCACACTTTGCAAACCAAAAACTCATTATTTTTTGTGATTTCAGGCGGGAACCAAAGAATCACGATATTCAAGAAAAATTGAATTTTCCAAAAAGTCATGAATTTTTTCTAGAAATTCATGATTTTTTGAGAATTTGGTGAGAACTTCAAAATCAAGTGCCGAGACTTGCATGTCGCGTAGAGGGTCATCGAAAGCACAAAAACTCACAACACACAAGCACTTTCCCTCTCTCACACAAGCATGAATGAAAAATGAGGTGAAAGTAGTGAATATGCACTCAAAAACAAAAAATTTCAGTGAACATGAAGATGGGAGAAGATGATGAAGATGATGATGATCAAGACGAAGGTGGAAAATAAAAAACTTGATAGAAAATGACTACTTTTTACCTTCCAACATCGTGAATCTACAATCTTACCATCACAATGATCGTCCTTGAGCAAGACTCCCCGGCAACGCTACCAAAATTGTTGTCTTTACAAACTTGTAAACATAAAAGTACACAACGAAACATGATGAGACCTCCCAAGATCTTCAAAACACCAACCAAATATTTCCAAACTTCAAAAACAAACTTTCCTCCAAACTTTCAAGAAAATAGAAGTGGGTCACTATAGCAAAATAACCAGCAGAAACGCCCTGAGAAGAATTTGACAAAATTAATCATATATCCTGAAAGTACCCTCTGAGTAGCATGCTTTAGAAACAAAAAAACGTCAAAAAACAGGCGTATAGCTCCCAAATCAACAGCTTGAAGTCAAGGTAAGAAAAAGCCTGCAACAGCAAGGCATGACTAACTATCTGAATTGAAAATTGATGTAGAGAAGAAAGAGAACTTCAAGGTCTATGACAAATACTGATATGGATAGAAATTATGAGAGCTAAGGAAACTCCTGCAAGTGAAATCACTCAAAAAGACCTCATAATGATTGAGATATGAAAGTTTGAAGAGAGGTATGTCTCTAATGAGGCACCGGATAGACACAAGAAAGAAGATCTACAAAAATGCCTACTTGTGCAGAGTTTTCTCATTACAATTTGTAGAAAAACTGATCTACTTATATATTACAAGTTGTAAGCTTCGCACCACAACAAGAATCACTCAATTTGGACACCCACACTAAGAGAACCACTCTTTTTATTGAGAGGCTGTCAACAGAAGCGCTTTCCTTGTCTAAAAATAGACACCTCTCCTTTCTTTCTTACTTTTTTCTACTTTTATCTACTTTTGCTCTAAATTTGGAGATCTGAATGCCTCCACATGTTATTTTTCATCACTAATAAGATCCACAAGCTTCCATATACCATTTTAATAATTAATAAAATCCACAAGCCTACTTTCGAGCTTGTTTTTATGTAACATTGCCCCCCTCAAGCTCTAAATCCAAAGCTTTGACTCCAAGTAGTACTTTGATTCGCTTAAGCTTCTGAGCATCCACTGCTTTTGTGAGTATGTCTGCTAATTGATCTTTAGTTCCAACATGTTGAATATCAATATCTTCATTCACCACCTTCTCTCAGATATAGTGATAGTGTACTTCAATGTGTTTGGTTCTTGCATGGTACACTAGATTAGACGCGAGCTGTAATGAACATACATTATCTCCAAAGAGTAATGGACATGTTGTAGATAGATTCATATCTTCATAAAGCTTCAAATACTACATAATCTCACATGTTGCATTTTTAAGGCTTCTATATTCAACTTCTGTGCTTGAAAGTTCTACTGTAGGCTGTTTTTTAGAACTCCATGAAACCAAATTATTACCTGCAAATATCAAATATCTAGATGTACTCCTTCTGCCGTCCTTATTTCCAACCCAATCTGCATCACTGTATGCTTTCAAATCCAAACCTTCATGATATTTATAGCCCAGACCTTCACTTAATGTACCCTTCAAATATCTCAAGACCCTTTTAGCTGCTTGCATATGAACATCTGTGGGTTTGTTCATGAATTGAGACAATGTACTTACACTAAATGTAATATCCGGCCTTGTTAAAGTTGCGTATATAAGAGAACCAATCAAAGACCTATAGATAAGTGGATCTTCTAAAGGTTCACCATCTTCAGCACTGTACTTCACATTGGGTTCCATCGGACTACTCATACTCTTGCAATGCTCCATGCCATATTTCTTTAGCAAATCTGAAATATACTTCCTTTGTAGAAGATATATGCCATCTTCCTTCTTCATAACTTCGATTCCAAGAATGTACGTCAGTTCTCCTAAATCTGAAATTTTAAATTCAGATCCAAGCTCTGCTTTGATCCTTGCTATCTCACCTTCATTGTTTCCTGTTATTATCAAGTCATCCACATAAATTGAGATATAAACAATCAATGATCCTTCAACCTTAACATACAAAGAAGTACCTGCATTTGAACACTTGTATCCCTGCTTTTCAAGAAACTTTACCAATCTAAAATTCCAAGCCCTTGGAGCTTGCTTAAGACCATACAATGCTTTCAAGAGTTTACATACATGCATAGGCTTCTTGGGATCCTCATAACCTGATGGTTGCTCCATGTACACATCTTCTTTTAAATCACCATTGAGAAATGCATTTTTTATATCTAATTGATAAATACTCCATACCTTGCTTGCAACAACACTTATTAATGTCCTTATTGTTGATATCTTGGCAACAGGAGAAAATGTCTCCTCATAATCGATGCCATAACTTTGTGCATAACCTTTACAAACAAACCTTGCTTTATATCTACTTACAGAACCATCACTGTTTCTCTTTATCCTGTACACCCATTTGTTACCAATTACCTTCATGTTAGGTTGCCTTGGAACTAAACTCCATGTATTGTTCTCATACAAAGTTGTAATTTCTTCATCCATTGCTTTAACCCATTTCTTTACCTTTGACGCTTCTTTAAAAGTTGTTGGTTCCTGCTCCTCAAGAAGTTTGCACTATAAACTTCATGAGAAAATCTTTGTGGTTGCCTTCTTTCTCTTACTGGATACCTTGATTGGCTTCTTGTCCTACCATGCTTTTCTTGCCTTCGAGTTTGAGTTCTTCTTGATGTAGAACCTTCACTTTCTTCTTCCTCTGACTCAATTTCCTTTGAAATCAAATAGAGAATTTTCTTCAACTTCTGATTGGGAGGAGTTACCTCTTCATGTGTAATTTGACTCTCTGGTGAACTTGGAGAACTTGGCTCTTCTTCGTGACTTCTTGTAGTTTCTTCTTCATCTACCTGCACTTCATGTTGATACCAAGATTTATCTTCATGAAAAATAACATCTCTCGAAACAATTACCTCTCCCGTATCTGGGTTCACACATCTATATCCTAGTTGCTCTTCTGCCATACCAATGAAAACCATTTTTTGTGACCTTGGATCCAACTTTGACCTTAACTGTTGTGGAACATGAACAAAACATATGCTTCTAAAAATTCTACAATTAGCAATATCTAGTTTTGATCCATAAAACAATTCATAAGGTGCTTTCTATACATGACTTTGAGTAGGTGGTAACCTATTCATCACATAAACTGCCATATTGCATGCTTCAGCCCAAAAAATAAGTGGTAAGTCCTTTTCATTTAACATGCACCTACCCATATCCAGGATAGACATGTTTCTTCTTTCGGCCACACCATTTTGTTGAGGTGTGTATTAGTTTGTAGTCTCCTTTTTAATTCCTTCTTCCTCCAAAAATGCAAGAAACTGATTAGAAAAATATTCATCTCCTCCATCTGATCTCAACCTTCTTATGCTTCGACCTGTTTGCTTTTCAACCAATGATTTAAACTTCTTGAACATGTCAAACACTTCGGATTTGTATTTCATAAAATAAATGAATGTAAACTTTGAGAAGTCATCAATAAATGTTACAAAGTACTTGCTACCTGCTATGGACTCTTCTTGAGATGGTCCCCATACATCAGTATGAATAAAGTCCAAAATACCTCTGCTTTGCAATCGTGCTTTTGAAAAAGGACTTCGTACCTGTTTTCCAAACTCACATGCCTCACAAAAAAATCCAAATCTTGCTTAGGTAGTTGTGGTAAACCTTCAACCAATGATTTCTTTGCAATATCTTTTAACCTGCCAACACTGATGTGTCCTAATCTTTTATGCCATAAATCCAATTGACTTACTTGAGTCCCATTAACCATTGTATAACCTGCATAATCTGGAACTTCAAATTCATAAGTATATAATCTGTTTACCTTTTTTCCTTTTATAACAAAATTCCCATCATTCTTCTGATAAGCCTGCCACTCATTATTGTCAAAATCGACCTTTACTCCATTGTCCTCCATCTGTCCAACTGAAATCAAATTTCTTGTGATAGTAGGGACAAACAAAACATCTCTAAGAGTTACATGTTCATTAAGTGGACAATGACCAATGTACACTACTTCATGCTCAATACTATCTCTTGTAGCAACTGTGACTCTTGAATCAAGTTTGTGTAAGTTCACAAACATATTCATGTTGTGACTCATGTGGTTTGAACAACCACTATCTCCATACCAAGTTTTGTTGTTTACCTTCCTCTTATGTTTCTTTGTATGCATAGCCATAAGAACATTTTCCTTCTGTGTTTGAGCCTCCTCTTGTACTATGTTGTTGTTGTGATGCATGTGATCTTGGCCTCTTCCTCTTTGTCATCCACTAAAACCACCTCTTCTATTCGGATTAGGGAAACAATCCATAGCATAATGACCAACTTTACCACAATAATGGCAAGTAAAGTTAACTTGTTGGTTTGGTTGAGCCTGTTGACTTTGTTGTGTTGTTATTCCTCCTCTAGTAGCATTGAAGCTTCCTCTTCCTCTTGCATTATTGTTGAATCTTCCTCCTCCTCTCCAATTTCCTCTACCTCTTGATCTATTTGATGAAGTATAAAGAGCTTGTCCTTGACTACCTCTTTGTGAATGAAAAGAGTTGCCACCTTCTATGTTGGTCATCATGAGCGTTTGTAAATCTTCAAAGGATGGTAGATTCTCTCGAGTCATGTTGAGCCCCTCAGATTCATACTGGTCGAAGTCAACAAAGTCAAAGTAAAAGTCAGCATAGGCACGAGTAAAGTGGCAAAGTTCAAGGGTCAAAGTAGCATAGCACGAGTAAAGTGGCAAAGTTCAAGGGTCAAAGTGCACCGGTACTGCACTTTTAATTGTTCATAAAGGGGTAAATTGGAGAAGTATATGCAGGTTGCAGGGGTATTTCTCTAATTTCCCTAAAGCTCAAAAGTAAAGAATCAAAGGCAAAAGGTCAAGGCATGCGAAGCGGCACCGTACGCCAAATTAAATATGGCCCCAATTAAAATTTTGTGTTTTTTTAGTCTAACCTCACTACAGGACAAAAGAGGGATTCGTTGGCTCCCACCTAAACAAGACAATCTTCGGACATCAAGGAAAAGAGGAGTGTCTTGGCACTTAGGAGCATACGTGAATCGACACACAAAAGATCAAGGCAAGGACTATTCTTGGGGATCCTGGGGTAAGCAAGAGAAGCATAGTCTAAGTGAAGCAAGAGAGAGAAGTGCAAGAGACACACAGTGTGCGATGCAGAGAAGAAAAGTGCAAGGTGTGCATGAAGAGTGACCAAGGAAGTGTGCAGAGGAGTGCTAAGCTTGTCCCCCAAGGATCCCAAGGTCTTACTGAAGTGTGCGTGTGCCGACAGAAGGTATCCATCCCTCCCCCTTAGTGGAAGCTTGGTGCAAGGTGTGCACAAGAGCCGGCTTGCAGAAGGTGGAGGTTTGGTGCAGAGGAGGCCGGCAGCAACAAGTCCCTTGGGTATTTGGTATTTTGTAATTGAGCACTCTGTGGGATTTTGCACAGAAGCATTGGTTGTATTGTGCTTCAACCTTGTATTTGTCTTACTGTAATCAATCGACAGAGGCTTCCAGTGTGTATTTTCTCTTCTGGTCTTCCCCTTTTCTCCTACAAACACTCAAACTCCTTCTTGTCTAAGAATCCCCCAACAAAATTTGGCACGCACGGTGGGACTTCCAAGGAGATTTGAGTTTAGGAGAAACCAAGTGCAAAGTATAGAAGAGATCAAGTGTCGACAGTACTAAAGTGCTACTTCATCAACCAAAAGGTAAATATTCTTATCAAGTGTCTCATATTAAGTGGACTATGAGCGACTCATGATTGCAACCCGGTCCCAAACATTGAGGGTCACCTGCAAGCAAACAAGAAGGAAGGTTGTTAGAAGATCCTCTAGTCCACTATCTTCTACCTCATCAGTAAAGAGCATGGCAGGACAGGTAGACTTGGAAACCTTAATCTCAAGATTAAATATAAAATTTCCTTCTTTCAAAGGCCTAGCTCAAGAGGATCCAGATGAGCATATTAGAAGATTTTTGGCACTATGCAAGACTAGAGGCTTAATGGGCAGGGAGGATGCTTTTTTGATCCTCTTCCCTGCCACATTAGAAGGATTAGCAGATAAATGGTTCAACCAATTTCCTGAGAACCATTTTACAACTTGGGATTTGATGAAAGATGCATTTAAAAATCAATTCCAGCATGGGACTACTGCAGAGATCATCATAGAAGAACTAGAAAATTTGAGATTGGGTCCAGGTGAAAAGTTCCGAGAGTTTGTGACTATGGCCAAGGCACTAATGGCTAAATTGCCAGATCCAACACATGATTTTTTTGTTAAGAAATGGTTAGCCAAGCCCCTACCAGTGGCCACCCAATGCAAAATAAAGGAATTAGTGTTACCTACAGCCTCCATAGAGGAGTTCATCAACACGGCTACACGACTGGAGCAAATAAGGCAACAATATGGAGCTACTTCTTCTCAATTACCATATTCCATAGAAATGGAGGATCCAGTAATCCAGCTAAGGAAGGAGTTGGAGGGCTTAAAAAGAAATAAGCCCCACAGAGAAGAGGAGAATGTTGTAACTCAGTTGAGAAGGGAGATTGAAGCACTAAAGCTCCAAAAGGAGGAGGAGGCCCAAGCAGAGGAATTGGCTCAGCTGTGACAGGAGTTGCACGAACTCAAAGGAGGTGGCATCAAGAGTGGACTTTGGTGTTCCATGTGCAGCAAGCAAGGGCATATAGTAAGTGAATGTCCTCTGTTAAGTGTGACTTGCCAATTATGCAGGAAAGCTGGTCATGAGGCCCAAGAATGCCAATCAAGGGGAATACCTGCAACAACATATTGGACACAAGGAGGACCCCTACCACCAGCAAATGTAATGGCGGCTGCACCCAATCAAGGTAACAATTACAACCCTAGACAGAGGAATAACTTTGGAAATGGGCCTAGAAGGCCAATCATTTGTTTCAGATGTGGAGAATGTGGGCACTATCAAAGTAGGTGCACTCTACCAGAAAATGCCCCTCCTTGCAGAAACTGCCCAGAGGCCAGAGACCACTATACAAATTGTTGTCCTAAGAATCAAGCCTCTTCATCCGGGCCCCATATTCAAATGATTTTCGTACACAAAGAAGAAATGTTAGATGAGGTCAATGAGCCATCACCATCTACCAGGGTGGTGCAGTTAGAAGAGATAGAATCTTTTACAGTGCAGACAAGAAATAAAGGAAAGGCTCAAGTAGATATAGCTCAACAACCAAGAATTGATGGATTGAACAAAGACAAAGAGACATCTGAAGACAAGGCCACTGCATGTGCAGATACAAGGCAAAAAGGAGATCCAATATGTACCAGTGATGCCATTGGGCATGCATTCAACAGGGCTCAGGAGGAGTTTGGTAAGTCAATTGGAGCCCATGCTCTTAAGGAATCAGAGGCTTCAATGTTGATTCGTGACAAAAGCTTGTTCACTAACAAGACTACGCAAAATTGCCACGCCTCAGCCAGAACTAAGCTAAAGTGATATTAGAACACCTCTATAATCATTAGTAGCTTAGCAAACTTTCTGTAACTGAAAATTCACTTTTACAGAAAGCTTCACGTTTCCTTCAAGCTTTAATTCTGAACTGATTTACTTCGAACTTTACACTACTGTGTTTGCTTATAGTTAAACAATCTTTTTGTTCCTTAACTATGTCAAAACTGTGTTTTGAACTCATCGAAATACCACCGGAACTTCACCGGAATTCCATCGGACTATTACCGGACTGTCACCGTAATCTTATCGGAATCTTACTGGAATCAACTGCAATTTTGTTTGTAATTACTTCAAATGATTGTAGATGAAGTAAGGAAGTAATACCTGAGCTTCCTTTAGTAAATAAACTCTTTCTGAAGTTTAAGAAAAAACTTCACCAGTTCAGGATGCCTTTTTACGGTCAAACTTTGTACTGTGTACTTGTCCCGTTTCACAAAACTCTTTTGATCAACTGATAGTTGAGATTCCTAGCTTCAAGATGAGCTATCACTCATGAAAAACTTTACACTGTGTTACGAGATCTAACTCTCAGAAGTACCGGAAAATTTTTACTGAGAAAACTGTAACTGTTAACTAACTTTCACAGTAACATGAAATCACTCAGATTTCCTCACATACGAAAAATGTGCTTAATCTTCCACATGAACATGTGTTTTCTATTAGAGAAGATTTGTACAAAATAGCTTGGCCTCACGTTGCTCATAGCTATGGAAAACTCTCCTACTCTGAGTAGTTATTCCTTACCATCTCTCTCAGATGAATACCCGACAATTCAGGTTCTATTATTCATCTCTACATACGCGATCTCTGACGTCTTCTACTTCCTCTATGTATTTGCACTCTCTCCTCTATATCATATTCATTCTTCTCTTCTATCTCTCAGCTCTCTTATATACAATTTTTGATCCGGGATTCAACAAACTCATAATTCTAGAAGTTTCTACGCTGTATATTACAGGCGTGAATTTGTCCCTTCACTAAGGCTTTGATTTTCTGACTGACTTTGTTTCTGCTTCTCTTTGTCTTTCTTCATCAGTATGTCTGTCTGCATGCCAAATTTGTGAGTGATTCTTCAATAGCTCCCCCTCAATCACTAATTTGTATTCTCTAATCTTTCATATAATCTTCTTTCTTTTATACCTGCCATTTCTTTGAATCTGCTTGTCTTTACTCCATCTAAGCTCTTTGTCAGAATATCTGCTATCTGATCCTTTGTAGATATGTATACTATTTCAATCTCTGTTTCCATTACCTTTTCCCTCAGGAAATGATATTGAATCTCTATGTGTTTTGTTCTTGCATGAAATACTAGATTTGCTGCAAGATACAACGAGCTCATATTATCTCCATGTATGATAGGTATACCTTGATCAATACCCATGCTTTTGAACAAGGTCTGCATCCATATCACTTCTTTAGCTGCTTCCACAAGTCCTTTATATTTTGCTTCTGTTGACGATAAAGCCACTGTGTGTTGCTTCTTTGAACACCAGCTCACAAGCTTATCTCCTAGGTATATCATATACCCATGTGTTGATCTTCTGTCATCTTGACTTGCTACCCAGTCTGAGTCACTGTATGCTTTCAGCTGTATATCTGACGCAAAAGGATAATATAACCCTTCTTTTATAGTTCTTTTGATATATCTAAGAACTCTTTGTCCTGCAACCCAATGTTGATCCTTCGGACAATGCATGAACTGTGAAAGAACTCCCACTGCATAACAAAGATCCGGTCTTGTTAGCGTAGCATAAATTAAGCTTCCCACTAACGACTTATATTTCCTCATATCTTCAAACTCTGCACCACCATATTTGCTGAGTTTATGATTTACTTCAAGCGGTGTTGAAGCTTCTCTGCAATTCTCCATGTTAAACTTCTTCAGTAAGTTTAGGAGATACCTTTCTTGCGAAACATATACACCATGATCTGTATATGTAACTTCCATTCCAAGAAAGTATGATAACTTTCCTAGATCACTGATCTTGAACTCTTTTTCAAGAAATCTCTTTACCTCCTTGATTCCTTCATCTGAGGTTCCTGTGATTATTATTTCATCTACATAAATACAAATGTAGATCATACCTTCATCTATTCTCTTAATGAGTAGACTTGCATCATCCTTCGAGCTTTGGTATCCAAGTCATTGAGATACTTCATAAGTCTGTAATTCCAAGCTCTTGTAGCTTGCTTCAATCCATAGAGAGCTCTTCTTAATCTGCAAACATGATCTGGGTAACTGGAACTTTCAAAGCCTTCAGGTTGTTCCATGTAGACTTCATCTGATATATATCCATTCAGAAATGCATTCTTTATATCCAGCTGACTTAGCTTCCATCCTTTTGATGCTGCTATAGCAATCACTGTCCTTATGGTTGACATCTTTGCCACCGGACAAAACGTCTCATCATAATCTATGCCATGCGTCTGAGCATAGCCTTTGACCACCAGCCTAGCTTTGTATCTGGCTATCCTTCCATCTGCAAGTTTTTTAACTTTGTAAACCCATTTATTTCCAATTACTTTCTTACCATTTGGTTTTGGAACAAGATCCCAAGTCTTGTTTTCTTCAAGAGCATTGAACTCCTCCTTCATTGCTTCTTCCCATTGTTTCTTACCTTTTGCTTCACCATAATTCTGAGGTTCTTCATCCTCCTTTACTAAGTAAGAATAATTTTTTTGAGTCAAATACGAAGTGTCATAGGAATACCTTGTTGGTTGTTTCCTTACTCTGTTTGACCTTCTTAGCTCATATTCTTCATGTGTATTTGAAAACACATCTTCATCAAATCTTGGTTCATCTTCGTTTCTCATACTTGATCCGATCCTAGACGTACTTGCCTCCATATGATCTTCATCTTCATTCACCTGCATTTGTGATTTTCCTTTTTCTTTCCTTCTTATCTCTTCTTCAAGTGTTTCAACACTATGCTCTTTATCTGTATACCAGCTCTTTCCTTCATCAAGTCACATCTCTGGAAACAGTAAACTGTTTGGTTAAAGGACTCCATAACCTATAACCCATCTGTTTTTCATCATATCCGATGAACACATATTTTTCAGCTTTTGGTTCAAGCTTATGTCTTAGCTGTGATGGCACATAAGAATAGGCAATTGTTCCAAACACTTTACAATGATCAAGTGTTGGTTTCTCGCCCCACCAAGCTTCATAAGGGGTCATCCCATTTAAAGTTGTACATGGTAATCTATTTACCAGATATGTAGCTATATATACAGCCTCATCCCAAAGATAATTTGGACAATTCTTCTCCTTTAGCATTGCTCTTGCAAACTCAACTAGAGTTCGGTTTCTCCTTTCTGCTACTCCATTTTGTTGCGGTGTATACCTGCAAGTTATTTCTCTTTTGATTCCTGCATTCCACAAATAATCATTGAACTCTCGAGAAAAATATTATCCTCCTCCATCAGACCTTAGTCTTTTGAGTTTCTGTCCTGTAAGTCTTTCAGCATATGCATGAAAATGTCTGAAAGCTTCAAATACTTCTGACTTCTCTTTCAAAACATAAAGAGTTATCCATCTTGTTGCATCATCAATAAAAAGAACATAATACCTTGATCCGCTGATAGATCCTTCTTTTGTTGGTCCCCATACATCTGTATGTATGAGTTCTAACACATCATTGTGTTTGTACCCTTTCTTCTGAAATGGTAACCTGTGGGCTTTTCCCATCTGACAAGCTTCACACTTGTGAATCATATGTTGATTCTTCATATTCGGTAATCCTCTCACGGATTGTTTCTCCATCATAGTTTTGATTCCTGTTTCATTAAAATGTCCTAACCTCTTGTAGCTCAAGCGTAAGCACCACCTCTTTTACTTGTCAATCCGCGGAGACGTGAAGACCGGTATGAAGACCACGAGCGAGTGAAGGCACAAGTGTGTGAGTGAAAGCACACAAACATGCACACACATACACACACGCGCGCACAAGGTAAGATCAAAGAGAGGAACAATGGAAAGCTTCGATTGCTTACAAAAGCTCTATTCTCTAACAAGCTAACTCCAAAAATGAGCTCTCTAGCTCTTTTTATAGTTTTTTTACTAGTTTTGGCCCTGTCCAGACCTAGTGTCCGGCCTAGTTAAAAATTAGGTTCCAAGGCTTATTTGAGGGCTCAAACGAAGTCTAAAAATTATGAAAATTGGTAGGATGATACCTCTAATGCTCCTCAAGCTCGAGGACTCCTCGGCTTGCACAAAATGGAGCTACAAAAATAGAAAATGGTATTTACAATGGTTTTCATGATGGAAATCACTATTTTTGTAGGGGATTCTTCTGAAAAGTTGACATGTACTTCTTGGAGCTCCCTACTTGCTCCTTCTTCTTGTGTGTCCACCTCTTAGATGTGCTCCTATGCTTTGTACTTGACCTTCCGCTTCAACACTCCCCCCCCTCTCGAGTCTGTCGTCCCTGACAGACCCTTGTTGTAGTGGTTATTCCATGTAGTGCTTTGAGAGGTAGTATCCATTCTGTATGAACAAGAGCCGTCTATTTTCCAAATTTGGTAGCGTTGGTTGTCCGGTTCTTCATTTGTCACTGCAAGCCTTTGCAAGTCGTAGTCCCTTGGTATGTGCTTCTTTCGTGGATTCCCGCATGAATGCATCGTTGTGAGCTTTCAAAGATTGTGAGTTGCTCAAAAGAGGTTATCAAGATTGAGTTGGAGCAACTGCTAGCTTCAAATTTCTTCCTAGGTATTGATGTTGCCCCCAGGATGTCCTCTAGATCTTCCAAAATTGATGGTCATAGTAGTCATGCCAAGTACTCGACTAGTCTCAAGTATGGCTTGAGCTTGTTCTACCATTTTCATGCACATTTTCATCCGTTCAATCTCTAAATCCGCTCTAGGGTAACTCTTGTCTAGGTTTGCAGTTGTTGGCCCTTCTTGAAGTCGAGCCTGATAGGCCTTGAACATAATGTCCAAGCCTTCTGGGGTTGGATCTACCAGAACAAACCCTGGTTACGGCCTATTTACAATGGGTGGTGGGATGGGATGAGGTGGAGTGGATGGAGTTTCAGCATGCACGATTCTTTTTATTCCACTTGCGATTGGCCTTCTCTCTAGTATCTTTCCATGTTCTTGTTTTCCTCCTACTAGGTTCTCCCGATTCACTCGACTCCGGTTGCTCTGCTGGTTTATCCTGTTTTAAGGCTTGTGCTCTAGTGACAGCTTGTATAGGAGCCACATTACTACAACTTGAACTTGAATCCGCCACTAAGCCTACCACATTAATAGGTGTAATCTTGGGTGCACTAGAGGGGTTTCTTGGACAATCTCTGGGGAGATGGTCTTTGCCACAATTAGGACAAAAAGCTTGTATTGTGATAGCCTGTCCTTGACTCGGGGATGGTGGATGGGGACAATCACGAAGGAAATGGTCACCCTGACATCTGAAACATGGTCCTCTAGGGGCTTGTGGTCTTACTTGTCTCAATTGGGGCCTAGGGTTAAAATTTGTGTACATGACATTGGAGTATTCAGGCTCCCAATTTTGTTCCATAGGTGGTGCCTCATATTGATACGGATAAATCTCACTATGTTCAGGTGACTCTGTGTAATAAGCATGTGGACTACCTTCATGGGAGTAGTCTGAACTATGAGCATGAGAGTCATTCTCTGAGATCAGTGGGGTCAGTGGCACCAAAGCTCTATTTGGATTTTCCTCTCCCACAGCATACTTGATTGGAATCACGTTGGCAGGAGCTGGTGGTTGGTTTCCCGATACTGGTTGTGGCCTATATTGTGCCTGATATTGCTGCTGTGGTCGATAATATGGCTGTTGGTATTGGTTCTGATACCTACCTTGTTGGTAAGGTTGCTTATAAGTTTGTCTAACAGCCTGCCTATTGTAGGGACAATCTTGAGCCGTGTGGTTTGTGTATTTTCTCTCAATAGTGCAATATGGAGCATTCCTTTCTCTAATGTTTTGGAGCTTCTTGGCAACTTGCTCAGCTATCTCATCTATTTCCGTGGAGATTTTCGAAGTGTGACTAGTAGAACTATCAGAGTCCTTATAGAGTTTGGATAGTCCTAACTCCTCACCTAAGTTGTCTTCTATGTCAATGCACGTTCGCACACACTCTTCTATGGATCTAGGCTCTTTCAAGTACACATATGATCTTAACTTTGTGCTGAGTAAGCCATCTAAGAACAAAGCCACTTGTTTGGCAGGTGTGGGAAACTCTAGAACAAGGCATCTTTCTAAGTACTGTCTGAACCTTCTTCCTGCTAGTCGCACTATTTCTTGGGGTGTCTGCTTGAAACTGTGGATCAAGGATGATGTGTTATTCCTGATACCACTCTTGGAAAATTCTACAATGAATTTGTCTAGCAGCTGACCTATATCGCGATAGTTTCGACTACTCAATGGTTGAAACCAAGCCAAGGCAGTGCCCTTAAGAGTCAAACCAAATGCCTCGTACTGGGTGAACAAATCCTCAACTTGTTCAGCTCTTAACACTTGTTTGAACTCGGCCACATGATCATAAGGATCTCCTGTTCCGTCAAAATAATTTTTCATTGCCTTGATCACTTGAGTGGGTCTAAGGGTTCTTGTGTGCTCTCGGGGTCTAGGCAATGGAAAATCATGTTCATCTCTTTGTTGTCTATGTGCTTGATGTCTCTCTCTTTCAGGTCTTTCATTTTCAAATCCTACTCTATTTCTGCCCACAGGGTGTGCAAAACTTACCTCAGGTCGCTCTCTAGTTCTTTCTCTCTGGGCTTCATGAGCTTGGGATGATCCTACTCCTTGGAGGCCATGGGAAACATTGGATCTTGGTGGAGGGAAAATCAATTCACTCTTCCAAGTATATGCATGTCTATCACGTTTTGTTACCAAGAATATCTTCTCTAATGTGTTATCCAGGTAGACAACTTTGCCTGGTATCTCAGGATCTTTGAATTCATAGATGATGACTATGCCCAATTGGCTAGGTTGATCTGGCTTGAATCTCCAAAAGGCTTCCCATGTTTCTCTATTCAAGAATAGTTCTATGCTTTTGTTGTCTTGAGGGATCCAGTCTGGAGTGATCACTCTGGTCAGAACTCACTTACCTCTAGGAGTCTGGGGTCCTTGTCCTACATTTCCTTGTTCTAGGTCTCCTACCTCATTCTCATTAATGACATTTCCAAACTCATCGGTCCTATCTGGTAGGTTGGTGACCACATACATGGTTCCTTCCTTATCAATGTATGAACCCTCTTCGAACTTGACCACCGGGTGTTCAAGTCCAAAGAGTTGATCTGGATTTTTGAGTTGAACCACTGATTGCCTCAGGCCATCCTCGTAGATGTGAGCACCTAATCGGTTGGTCCGAATATATTCCAACTATGTCTTATAGGGACCTTTTGGTGTTTGTAAATAATCAGTTCCTGAGCCACCTACAGGTTTCCCCATGCTAAAAGACATTTCTGAATCACTTGTGTCTGAACTTAGTCTGTAAGGATGACCACTTAGTTGTTGTGCCCAAGACTTAGCTGTATGGTTGACACTAGCCTCAGAAGATCTAATGCTTTGTTTATCCTTGCCTAGGTGTCTACCAGACCTCAGGTTCATAAGCTTTGTCTTCTAGTCCCAAAATTCACCTTTGTATTGCTCAAAATCCCTTGGGGCCCCCTTGGTTTCCTAGTCCCACCGGAGAGTCAACTTCAAAATATCCTATCTGAAAATCAACGCATTATTCTTATAAAAAACAAGCTTTGCAACGAGCTATAGAGCTCAAAAAATGGACTTTGGATGAAAAAGTTATGTCAAATCAGGCTCCTGGGGGTCAAAACAGGCAAACAGGACCTTTTGGAGAAAATCGCGATTTTGTGAAATCAGGGAATCACGATTGTGTGAAATCAGAGAATCGCGATGCTCTGAAGTCAAAGAATCTCGATTTTGAGCACAGAATCGTGTTTTTGAAAATCGTGATTTTGAGCACAGAATCGTGTTTCAGAGAATCGAGGTTCACAAAATCGTGGTTCACAGGATCGTGATTCACAAAATCGTGTTTTCACAGAATCGTGTTTCACAGAATCGTGTTCTAGAGAATCGCAATTTTGTCTTAGAGAATCCTGGTTTTCAAAATTTAGAGAATCGCGATTTTGAGTACAAGCACAGAGTCGTGTTTTTTGAAAATCATGATTTTGAGGCCAAAATCGCGATTTTGTCTCAGAGAATCGTGTTTCACAAAATCGTGTTTTTCACAAAATCGTGGTTCTCAGAATCGTGTCTTTTGACATGAAAATCGCAATTTTGTCTCAGAGAATCGTGTTTTCACAAAATCGTGTTTTAGAGAATCGTGTTCTATAGAATCGTGTTCTCACAAAATCGTGTTTTTGGCTGAAAATCGTGATTTGTGAGAATCGCGATTTTGAGCACAACTACAGAATCGCGATTCTGAGAATGACCACAGAATCGTGATTCTTTCAGCAAGCTTTTAGGCGGGAAACAAAAAATCGTGATTTTCAAAAAAAATTGAATTTTCACAGAATCACGATTTTCATCACAAAATCACGTTTTTTGGCGGGAGCTTCGAATTTTTGAGCGCCAAGCAATGGCGAGCTCCGTATGATCAGAAAATCAAGAAAAACACAGGCGCTTGCACTTCCTAACTCCTTCCCACACAATAATGCATGAAAAATGGTATGAAAATGGTGAAAATGCACTAAAACACAAGAAATTTCTATGAAGAAGAAGATGGAAGAAGGTGGAGATGATGAGATGAAGAAGATGAAGAAGAAAAATCAGAAAATGAACAAAAATGATAGTTTTTTTACCTTCCAACGTCGCAAATCTACGATCTTACCATCACAACGCTCGTCCTCGAAGCTCTCTCCCCGGCAACGGTGCCAAAATTCAGTGTAGCTCAAGCGTAAGCACCACCTTCTTTACTTGTCAATCCGCGGAGACGTGAAGACCGGTATGAAGACCACGAGTGAGTGAAGGCACAAGTGCGTGAGTGAAAGCACACAAACATGCACACACATACACACACACGCGCACAAGGTAAGATCAAAGAGAGGAACAATGGAAAGCTTCGATTGCAAAAGAGTTCTCTTACAAAAGCTCTATTCTCTAACAAGCTAACTCCAAAAATGAGCTCTCTAGCTCTTTTTATAGTTTTTTTACTAGTTTTGGCCCTGTCCAGACCTAGTGTCCGGCCTAGTTAAAAATTAGGTTCCAAGGCTTATTTGAGGGCTCAAACGAAGTCTAAAAATTATGAAAATTGGTAGGATGATACTTCTAATGCTTCTCAAGCTCGAGGACTCCTCGGCTTGCACAAAATGGAGCTACAAAAATAGAAAATGGTATTTGCAATGGTTTTCATGATGGAAATCACTATTTTTGTAGGGGATTCTTCTGAAAAGTTGACATGTACTTCTTGGAGCTCCCTACTTGCTCCTTCTTCTTGTGTGTCCACCTCTTAGATGTGCTCCTATGCTTTGTCCTTGACCTTCCGCTTCAACACCTCTTATGCCAGAGGTCTAGCTCTCTGAATACTTCATCACCATGTGTGATCAAGGCTTGACCAACATTTCCTTGTTCTTTAAGAGTAAAAAGTCTACCTTCCTTTTTACCATGGACAATCTGATTGTATCCGTTCTCTGGATCTTCAACAAATACTCCTTCATTTGTAAACCTGACTTGAAAACCTTTTTCTACTATCTATCCGACACTGATCAGATTCTTTGGGATTGTTGGAACATACAAAAGATTTGTTAGTAGGTCAGCTCCATTCTTACACTTTACTTTTCCAATTGACCTTACATTATGTTTTGTGTTATCACCTGTCTGTACTGTATGATTTCAAATACCTCCTTCAAGTTCTGATAACAATTCTATATTTCCTGACAAATGATTTGAAAAACCAAAGTCAATATAGAATACCTTGAGATCTTCGTTTTCTGTCACACTTATCGAGTTCATCATCAACATTGTATGACTGTCATTCTACGTATCATTCGCATAATTGTAGTAGGTAGTGTTGTGAGACTGATTCTGACCCCAACTTCTTGCTCCACCTCTACCATATCCACCTCTTTGGCTTTCTCTACCTTTTTGATATCTTCCGCTTCTACCTCTACTGTTATTGTTCTGATTTTGACTTGGTCCTTGAGAATTATGCCAGCAATCATGAGCCAGATGATTGCTTAATCCACAGATCCAACAAGTCTTCTTGTTGTTAGTCTGATTACCTCTTCCTTTACCTCTTTTTCTGACGTTACCTCTTCCTCTTGCAAAATTTGCTTGAGTAGACATCTCTTCTTCATCTTTTTCTTTACCTTTATCACCTTTCTTCTTATTCTTTGCGTACATAGCCGAACTATGTCCTTTATCTCCATCTGTCTTCAAATCTTGCTCAAACATTAGCATTAGTCCAAGCAACTGATTTAAATCTGGTACAAAATGATTTAAAGAGAGTTCAGTTGAGAGTACGAAAGGTTTTCACCTTTCATCTCCTCTCAATCCTGCAAGCACTTGTGCTATCAACCTGTGATCTTCGATATCTTCATCAATAGATCCAAGACTATCCGCCAAGTCTTTCATCTTAGTGACATAATCACTAATGCTTTGACTTTGCTTTTTCTTGAACATTGTAAACTCTGACCATAAGCTAGCCTTCCTAGCTCTTGTCGTATTTTGGAAATGATCTTCCAATGCACTCCATATGTCTTCTGCTTTCTCCAGACCTCTAATGTGCAGTAGTAGATGATCTGTAATTGTTTTTAGATATAAGCTCTTGCCGTTGCATCTTTCTTCTACCACAGCTTCAAGGCTTCTAACTCTTCTTTCTTTGGTTGACTGTCGTCTTCGAAAGTCGGCTTCTTTTCTTCTCCTGTCACATATATCATTAAGTCTTTACTCATAAGTAAATCTTCCATGAGCATTACCCATGCGGGATAATTATCTCTATCCAATTTGTCAATAGAGATATGATCTGCCATAATCTTCTTGTTTCTGTTACTTCCGATGAGTGTAATGTTAAAAGGCTTTACCTTTTACAAACCTTTACCCTTGAGAATTACTTCAGAACATTTCTTGACGCCATTTGATGTTGATCATCTCAACTTTCACCTTTCTTGTGAAAGTTCTTCCAATTCTCTTGTATCTTTACTTTCGTTTCTACTTCTGAGAAACCTTTTCTGCTCTTCAGAACCTTTGTGCTCTAATACCACTGTTGATTCATGACAAAAGCTTGTTCACTAACAAGACTGCGGAAAATTGCCATGCCTCAGCTAGAACTAAGCTAAAGTGATATTAGAACACCTCTATAATCATCAGTAGCTTAGCAAACTTTCTGTAACTGAAAATTCACTTTTACAAAAAGCTTCGCGTTTCCTTCAAGCTTTAATTCTGAACTGATTTACTTCAAACTTTACACTACTGTGTTTGCTTACAGTTAAACAATCTTTCCGTTACTTAACTATGTCAAAACTGTGTTTTGAACTCACCAAAATACCACCGGAACTTCACCGGAATTCCACCGGACTGTTACCAGACTGTCACCGTAATCTTATCGGAATCTTACCGGAATCAACTACAATTCTGTTTGTAATTACTTCAAATGTTTGTAGATGAAGTAAGGAAGTAATACCTGAGCTTCCTTCAATAAATAAACTCTTTCTGAAGTTTAAGAAAAAACTTCACCAGTTCAGGATGCCTTTTTACGGTCAGACTTTGTACTGTGTACTTGTCCCGTTTCACAAAACTCTTTTGATCAACTGATAGTTGAGACTCCTAGCTTCAAGATGAGCTATCACTCATGAAAAACTTGACACTGTGTTACGAGATCTAACTCTCAGAAGTACCAGAAAATGTTTACTGAGAAAACTGTAACTGTTAACTAACTTTCACAGTAACATGAAATCACTCAGATTTCCTCATATACAAAAAATGCGCTTAATCTTCCACATGAACATGTGTTTTCTATTAGAGAAGATGTGTACAAAATAGCTTGGCCTCACTTTGCTCATAGCTATGGAAAACTCTCCTACTCTGAGTAGTTATTCCTTACCATCTCTCTCAGATGAATACCCGACAATTCAGGTTCTATTATTCATCTCTACATACGTGATCTCTAGCGTCTTCTACTTCCTCTATGTATTTGCACTCTCTCCTCTATATCATATTCATTCTTCTCTTCTATCTCTCAGCTCTCTTATATACAATTTTTTATTTGGGTTTCAACAAACTCATAATTCTGGAAGTTTCTACACTGTATATTACAGGTGTGAATTTGTCCCTTCACTAAGGCTTTGATTTTCTGACTGACTTTGTTTCTGCTTCTCTTTGTCTTTCTTCATCAGTATGTCTGTCTGCATGCCAAATTTGTGAGTGATTCTTCAACATTCAAAACTTCTCAAATCCATGAAAAAGGAGGTTAGTATTTTTTATTTAATAAAGATGGATGGGAAATTCAGGTCAGAACTCTTGCAGATAGTTGATGAGGCTTCAACTACAAGATTGGTAGCAAAGACTGTTGTTTTACATAAAGGTAAAAGTGTAGGGAAGCACCCCTTACAGATTATAAAAGTCTCGGCTGACAGTATCTATCAAAGGTCATGAATTTCAAGGAGTTATTGTGGATGGTGGTTCTGGCCTTAACTTGATGCCTGAACATACAATGGAAAAGATTGGACTCCACCCTTCAAGGCCTGCAAATTTCACTGTTACTTTGGCAGACCAGAGCAAAGTAAGGCCCTTGGGAGTGATCCCAAAAGTTCCACTTGAAGTACAAGGTAATCTATTCATTCTGGATTTTGTGGTTTTAAGATTGCCCCAGGTCAAAGGAGGATTTCCCCTCTTAATTCGAAGACCATGGCTGAGACATGCAAGTGTCATTCATGATTGGGGCAAGGACACTATGTGGGTACAAAAGAAAGGGCAAGAGCTGACACAGATTCATTTAGAAGAGCGCCCAGATAATCGAGGAAACACCAGCATGATGCAAATAGTTGGCATTTGCATGGAACCAGAATCAGAGGATCAACCCCAAATAGATTTCGAGGAAGAAGAGGATATTCTAAATTGGCTCCAAGCAGGCAACTCTTCCTCTTGTTTTGGAATTTTTCTTAACAATTCTTGCACAACTGAAGGTTATGATGAGGATAAGGAAAAAGTCCAGGTTGATGGATTGGGAAAGCCCATCACAGACCTCAGAAGGGGCAAGAAGACACCTCTCAAATACAACTTGGAGGAGGATATTGAAAAAACTTGGAGAAGCTTGTCGAAGGTAGAAAAGTGCGTTTCGAAGCGATGAAGTTTGGTCAAGCCAACCGGCACAAGACCAGCCCTTGAGCTTTTGGAGACTCAAATAGACCTTATAGGCATGCTATAAGTGCAAAGAAACACACTATGTACCTTGGAGCATCAAGGAGAATGAGTCGATACAAAATAGATAGGTTCGCAGGTCGACTAGCTCAAAAACTTACTATCTATGGAAGAGACAATGAACTTCAAATGCCCATAGCGACCAGCGTGATTACAATTAGAAAAAATCCTTTTATGGGAGTGATACACATAGGGTTGAGTGTATGAAATGCACAAAATTATAAGGAATAAGCAAAATATGCTATAGGAATGAATGCGACATTCACCGGTGGTACTTCCTATTTTTCAGGAATACGTAGAGATTGACCCCGAGGCAGACAAACTCAGATTTCTCCAAATCTGCTGAACCAAATGCTTTGAAAATTTACAGGCATAACCTAGACACTGATACCTTTCCAATGAGTCCTCTTGCACTCAATTTGGAGCTCTGAGGAGAGAGCAGCAGCCTCTGCAAGATTACTGTTGGCGAAGAAGATGATGCAGAAATTGAAGGAGCAAGACAATGATGGTCACAAGTGTATGTATATTGCTTCCATGTAATGTACAAGTGATTTCAACTCCTTATATAGCCTCTAGGAGTGTTCCACGACTTTTACAACTTGAATTTGAATTCAAATGAAGGTGGGAATGGTTGTTGGAGGGAATCAATTCACTTCCCTACAATCTAGGAAAAGTGAAGATCTTGATTGATCTACTTTTAGGTGATTGATTGCTTGATTGAATGCAACTTCAACCACCAAAATTTCGTGGGATTTTGGCCCTATATTTGTACCTTTACATGTGTACAACTCAAGGCTTTTACAACGGTAAATGAGCCATCAAAATATTCTCAAAAAATACAATAAATGAGCATATGAAAAAGAACTCTCCAACGGATATTCTTTCGACGCGATAGCCTTTGATGTAGATCAAATCCACCTCAAGCATAGTGTAAGCTTGATGTTCCAACAGCTCCCCCTCAAGCTAAAGTATGCTTGAGTCTTCATTCTCTGATAGGTTGAATACCTGCCATAGCTTTGAATCTACAAAGCTTTATTCCATCAAGTGCCTTCGTCATCATATCTGCTACTTGCTTTTCAGTCGGAACAAAAGAAATGTCGATCTCCTTTGCCATGAGCTTCTCCCTGATGAAGTGATAATGGACTTCTATATGCTTGGTTCTCGCATGAAAAATAGGATTTGCCGCTAGATGCATGGAACTTACATTATCTCCAAATATGTGAGGTTTGGAACTCACAAGTCCCAAATCTGTATACAATGCTTTTAACCATATTGCCTCTTGAGTTGCTATGGTCAAGCCTCTGTACTCTGCTTCAGTTGAAGATAAAGCAACTGTTGGTTGCTTCTTGGAACTCCATGACACTAGCTTCGAACCTGCAAATGCTAAGTAACCAGATGTACTTTTTCTATCATCCTTAGCTCCTGCCCAATCTGCATCTGAGTAGATTTTGATATCCAAATCGGAAGAGTAAGGATAGAATATACCTTCATTGATTGTACCTTTGAGATACTTAAGTACTCTCTTAGCCGCATCCATGTGTGGTCTTCTCGGTGAGTGCATGAACTGACTAAACACTCCCACACTATATGAGATGTCTGCCCTTGTGTGACTAGCATATATCAAGCTACCTACCAAGCTTTGATACTCTTTAATGTCTTCAATTTTCTCACCTTCATAAACACTAAGTTTATGATTCATCTCCAAAGGTGTACCTGCAGGTTTTTCTCCATTTTGAACTTGAGAAGAAGATCCTGAATGTATCTTCTTTGAGTCAAATACATTCCTTCATCTGTGTATATCACCTGCATACCTAGGAAATATGTGAGCTCACCTAGGTCACTGATTTTGAACTCCTCTTGCATGTGTCTCTTGATCCTTTGAATGCCATTTAGATCATCACCTGTCACAATAATATCATCTACATATACACATAGATAGATAACCTCATTGTGATCCCTTTTGATGAATAGAGAAGGATCGGAGCTGCTAGCTTTGAACCCTTGGTCTTGAAGATATGTAACCAACCTGTAATTCCAAGCTCTTGGAGCTTGTTTCAATCCATACAATGCTTTCTTAAGTCTGCAAACATAAGATGGATGATTAGGGTTTTCAAAACCTGGTGGTTGTGACATGTATACCTCTTCACTTATCCAACCATTTAGGAATGCATTTTTCACATCAAGTTGGAGGAGTCTCCAATTCCTTGCAGCAGCTACACTTATCAATGTCCTGATTGTAGTCATCTTTGCAACTGGTGAGAATGTTTCCTCATAGTCTATACCATGAGTTTGTGAGCATCCTTTGGCAACTAATCTTGCCTTGTACCTGCAAACTGATCCATCTGAATTTCTTTTAACTTTGTATACCCATCTGCAACCAATTACCTTTTGATTCGGTGACATTGGAACCAATCCCAAGTGTCCATTTCCTTCAATGCATCTATCTCTTCGTTCATGGCCTTTTCCCGATTAGGGTTTCCCTTTGCCTCTTCATAGGTTGAGGGTTCCTCTGAAATAGAGTCTTTTGCCAAGTAGATTGAATGCTTTGTAACAAATGTGGAATCATATCCATACCTTTCTGGTTGTTTCTTCTCTCTTGCTGATCTTCTAGGTGCTTGTTTGGAGCATTCTCCAACCTCTTGCATCTTTGCTTTGCCTCTTGACTTCCATAGCTTGTAATCCCTTTCTCTTTCATCTTGGTCATCGTCTGTATCACTTCTTGGATCCTGGACCTGTGTATCATGCTTGCTTCCTAATTGATGAGAGTCATAATCAAGATCATATGGTAGTGTTACCTTTTGTTTGTCTTCATCATATCAAGACCTGTGTTCTTCAAACACAACATCTCTACTTGTAGTGAATTGCTTGGTTGAAGGATTGAAGAACCTGTAACCCATCTGAGTTGAATCATATCCAATAAACACTACCTTTGTTGCCCTTTCATCTAGCTTACCTCTTATTTGTGATGGTACATGAACATAAGCTAAACAACCAAAAACCATGCAATGTCCAAGACTAGGTTTTCTTCCATGCCATGCTTCATAAGGAGTCATACCTTGAAGTGATTTGGATGGTAGTCGATTGACAAGGTACACTGCAGTTGAAATAGCTTCTGCCCATAGATAATGTGGCAACTTCTTCTCTTCAAGCATTGTTCGAGCTGATCCAACCAATGTCTTGTTTCTCCTCTCTACAATTCCATTTAGTTGAGGAGAGTACCCGGTAGTCACTTCCCTTTTGATACCTTTATCCTGCAAGAACTCATCAAAATCTTTGGAGAAGTATTCTCCCCCTCCATCAGATCTAAGCTTCTTTAGTGATCTACCTGTATGATTCTCCACATGCGCAAGATACTCCTTGAAGCAATCAAACACTTCATTCTTACTCTTGATAAAGTATAGAACAGTCCACCTACTATGGTCGTCAATAAATGAGACATAATACCTTGATCCTGCCAATGAAGGTTCTTGACTTGGTCCCCATACATCTGTGTGTACTAAGTCCAATAAGTTGTTGTGGATGTAGCCTTTGTGGTTGAATGGTTGTCTTTGTGCCTTCCCAATCTGACATGCATCACACCTGTTGATCATGTGTTGCTTTGATATGTTCGGCAGTCCTAGAACACTTTGATCCCTGCATATATCCTTCAAGGTTCTTTCATTCCCATGAGCAAGTCTCTTATGCCACACTTCAAGCTCACTTAGGGTTTGAGACCCAAAGTTGAATAGAGCTATGTTCCTGGTATCTCCTACTTCAAAAGTAAAGAGCCTACCATGCTTCTCACCTCGGGCTATCTTCTTGAAGCCTTGACATGGATCTTCCACAAAAGCTCCATGTTGGGTGAACCTAACTTGCAAGCCTTTTTCAACTATTTGGCCTAAACTTATTAGGTTTTTAGTGATAGTGGGTACATAGAGAACCTTAGTCAGAATGTTTGTCCTGCCATTGGAAGCTTTGACATTACCAATCTTCTCCACATTGTGCTTCGTGTCATCCCCTGTTTGCACTTCATGTCTATGCTTTGGACTTTCCAAGTCAGATAGAAGAGCAATGTTGCCTGCAACATGATTCGAGCATCCTGAATCTATGTAGAACAAATGATCATCTTCTTTACCTTCTTTGTGGCTTAAGTTCATAAGAAGTAATGAGTCTTCATGTGGTTGATCTTCTGAATAATTGTTGTAGTCCCTTCGATTATAGCTTCTATTGTTGTTGTTGAAGTTGTGTCCACCTCTGCCTCTATTGCCGCCATATCCACCTCTTCCACTTCCTTTCTGGGTCTTCCCATTGAACCAGCAATTCTGAGTGGTGTGGTTGGTCTTATCGCATATGGCACAAGGTTGAACATTCTGACCTTTGGCTTTGTCTTGCTTTGGTCCTTTCTTCTTCCCTTTCCACTTGCTCTTGCTTGCAAAGTTGGCTTGGGAAGTCTCTTCTTCGTCTTCTTCCTTCTTCTTGCCTTTCTGCTTCTTATCCTTCTTATCTGCATATAGAGCACTAGTTGAACTACCATGATAAGAGTTACCTTCCTTTATGCTATTATTGGCTTCTTGATTGAAGAGTTGTCCAAGAAAGATGTTGAAGTCTGGAGTTTGCACATCCATGATGAGATCGTAAGCTGTCGTGAAGGATTGCCATTGCTTATCACTTCGAATACCGTTGAGAATTTGCCTCATGATGACCTCTTCTTCAATCAGCTCTCCAATGGATGCTAACTGATCCGCAACCTCCTTGACCTTGGTAACAAACTCTGTGATGGTTTGTTTAGGTGTCTTCTTCATTTGGTTGAACTCGTTCCAAAGATGATTCTTTCTTGCTTTGGTACTAGCAGAAAAGAAAGTCTCCAGGGCATCCCAAGTCTCTTGAGATGTCTTGCATCCTCTAATATGTGGTAATAGAAAGTCAGAGATAGAGTTTAGTATGTACGACCTTGCTTGAGCATCCCTTGTGCACCAAAGTGTGAGCTTATCTGTCTCCTCTTGTGTACGTCCTCCTTTGGATCTTGGAATAGGCATAGCTTCATCACCTGCTACAATTCCATAAAGATTTCTACCTTGCAAATAGGCCTCCATTCTGATTTGCCAAGCCGCGTAGTTGTGTCGATCAAGCTTCTCGATCATTGAGGGAAAGCCATCACCCATCTTGAACTAGCTCTGATACCACTGAAAAAACTTGGAGAAGCTTGTCGAAGGTAGAAAAGTGCGTTTCGAAGCGATGAAGTTTGGTCAAGCCAACCGGCACAAGACCAGCCCTTGAGCTTTTGGAGACTCAAATAGACCTTATAGGCATGCTATAAGTGCAAAGAAACACACTATGTACCTTGGAGCATCAAGGAGAATGAGTCGATACAAAACAGATAGGTTCGCAGGTCGACTAGCTCAAAAACTTACTATCTATGGAAGAGACAATGAACTTCAAATGCCCATAGCGACCAGCGTGATTACAATTAGAAAAAATCCTTTTATGGGAGTGATACACATAGGGTTGAGTGTATGAAATGCACAAAATTATAAGGAATAAGCAAAATATGCTATAGGAATGAATGCGACATTCACCGGTGGTACTTCCTATTTTTCAGGAATACGCAGAGATTGACCCCGAGGCAGAAAAACTGAGATTTCTCCAAATCTGCTGCACCAAATGCTTTGAAAATTTACAGGCATAAACTAGACACGGATACCTTTCCAATGAGTCCTCTTGCACTCAATTTGGAGCTCTGAGGAGAGAGCAGCAGCCTCTGCAAGATTACTGTTGGCAAAGAAGATGATGCAGAAATTGAAGGAGCAAGACAATGATGGTCACAAGTGTATGTATATTGCTTCCATGTAATGTACAAGTGATTTCAACTCCTTATATAGCCTCTAGGAGTGTTCCACGACTTGTACAACTTGAATTTGAATTCAAATGAAGGTGGGAATGGTTGTTGGAGGGAATCAATTCACTTCCCTACAATCTAGGAAAAGTGAAGATCTTGATTGATCTACTTTTAGGTGATTGATTGCTTGATTGAATGCAACTTCAACCACCAAAATTTCGTGGGATTTTGGCCCTATATTTGTACCTTTACATGTGTACAACTCAAGGCTTTTACAACGGTAAATGAGCCATCAAAATATTCTCAAAAAATACAATAAATGAGCATATGAAAAAGAACTCTCCAACGGATATTCTTTCGACGCGATAGCCTTTGATGTAGATCAAAT
This sequence comes from Ceratopteris richardii, assembly GCA_020310875.1. Lineage (NCBI taxonomy): Eukaryota > Viridiplantae > Streptophyta > Polypodiopsida > Polypodiales > Pteridaceae > Ceratopteris > Ceratopteris richardii. The sequence continues at coordinate 8,511,170 of CM035414.1, forward strand.
CCACCTCAAGCATAGTGTAAGCTTGATGTTCCAACAGATATGACAACCACAGATAAGGAAATTACTAAAGCTAAAGGCAAGGTAAAAGATTCTAGTGAAGAGTGTTCTTTCCCAATTCAAGAAATACCTGCAGGATGGATGCAGGACAAGGAGGAACACATTGAAATCCAAAATACACCTGCTTATGAAGCAATGCACGAAAAGCTAGTGGAAGAAGACAAGGAGATGAGCACGAAGATAATATGGTAGAGAGGAATCCTGTCAAAGAAATACAATTAGACACTCAAGACAATAATCGGCCAGTTCTGGTAGCCACTTGGTTGTGGAACCACCCAGGGCTCCTTGAAAAGGTAAGATCATTCTTGACTCATTATACATATGTTTTTGCCTGGCATTATAAAGACTTAGAAGGAGTGTCTGCATATTACGGAGAGCATACAATCCCTCTGGTTGAGGGAGCCAAACCAATACGAGGGAAGAGTTATAGACTCAACCCAAAATATGCCGAAGTTGTTTATGCAGAAATACAGAAGATGGAGGAGGCAGGAATCATTATTCCTGTGGAGCACTCAGAGTGGCTCTCACCTATGGTTATAGTGCCAAAGAAGAATACCAATAAAATCTGAATTTGCGTTGACTTTAGGGCACTCAACAAAGTGACAATCTTAGATGGATTCCCTATGCCATTTGCAGAACAGGTCATTGAAGAAGTGGCTGGACATGCATTATATAGCTTCATAGATGGATTCAGTGGCTATAATCAAATATCAATACACCTTGAGGATCGTGAAAAGACTGCTTTTATCACACCTTGGGGAACATATGTGTATGTAAAAATGCCATTTGGGCTCAGAAACGCTCCAGCCACCTTTAACAGAACGATCAATCTCATTTTTGGCCCCTTATTGCTGGAATCGCTTAGAATCTTCATGGATGACTTCTTGTCGTTTTCAGGTTCTCATAAGGAGACTCCTTTAGATTGTTTGGACCATCAATTGCGACAGCTGCAGAATGTTTTCAAGAGATGCAGGGAGACTAAGCTAAAGCTCAATCCAGACAAATGTCATTTCTTTCTGAAAGAAGGAACTCTCTTAGGACATGTGGTGTCGGCTAAAGGTATGGCCCCAGATCCTGACAAAATCATTTCTATATTAAAGTTGTCTAAACCTAAAACTCCTAAAGAGATTCAGAGTTTCTTGGGACATACTGGATACCATAGAAGATTTATAAAAATGTATGTAGAGATAGCCAGACCGCTGGCTAGGCTTACAGGTAAAGAAACACCTTTTAAATGGGAAGAAGAGGAGGAAAAAGCATATCAAACATTGCGGTTAAAGCTAGTGTCTGCTCCCATTTTGATCACACCTGAGTGGTCAAGAATCTTCCATATACATGTAGATGCCAGTGCATATGCAGTGGGGGCAGTTTTGACCCAACCCAGTGAAGAATTTAAGATGGACAGACCAATTCAATATGCCAGTAGAATTTTGACTAAGGCTGAGAGGAATTATAGCACCACAAAAAGGGAAGCCTTAGCCATGGTTTTTGCTATCAAGAAATTTTGTCATTACTTACTGGGAGTAAAATTTGTCATTATAATGGATCACCAACCACTAAAATACTTGCTCAACAAACCACAAGCCATTAGTAGAATATGGAGGTGGTTTTTGTTGTTCCAAGAGTTTGATTTTTCTGTAGTCCACAGACCAGGTAAAGAAAATGTGATGGCAGATCACCTATCCAGAATCAATATGAGGGATCAAGCTAGTGGAATCAATGATGATTTTCCCGATGCTAATTTGTTCGCTTTACAAGCCCAAGGTTGGTATTATGATATCAAAAATTTCATTAAAACTAGAGTGTATCCAGAGAAGGCTAGTGCAGTGCAAAGAAAGAGATTGCTCATCAAAAGCAGAACTTATACTTTCATTGAAGATAAATTATATAGACAGGGGAAGGATGACAGGTTTAGGAAGTGCTTGGAAGAAGAAGAAGTGAGGGAAGTCCTTCAATCTGCACATGAAGGAACAGGTGGTGGGCACCTTCCAGGGCACATCAGGAGTCAGAGGATCCTTGATGCCGGTTTATGGTGGCCTACATTATTCAAAGACGCGTATGACTGGGGAAGAGCATGTGATGTTTGCCAGAGGTGTGGACCCAAACCCACCAACGAGAGGCATAATCCTTTGATTATTTCCACTTCTCGGCAACCATTTGAAAAGTGGGGGTTAGATTTTGTAGGGCCTATCTACCCTCCATCGATTCCAAAAAGAGAGAAGTATTTATTGATAGCCACCGACTATGCAACGAAATGGGCTGAAGCTATTGCCTCCTCTGGCTGCAGTGCCCAAACCGTTGCTGATTTGATTTATAGTAGCATCATCTGCAGGTTTGGATGTCCACTTGAAATTTGCACAGACCAAGGTACTCATTTTGTGAATAAGTTACTACAAGAAATTTTCAATAGATATAGAATTCTACATAGAACTTCTTGTGCCTACTATGCAAGAGCTAATGGACAGGCTAAAGCAACGAATAAGGTATTAATTTCCATGTTAAGGAAAGAATGTATGTTGCAGCCTACTTCGTGGGGCATTGCGTATCAAGGTACCCTATGGGCATACAGGTTAGCTTACAAAGAGGCAATGGGATACACTCCGTTCCAACGGCATATTTCAAATGGAGCCCTTTGAATTTTTACATGGTTCACCTGAAATGGCATTCATGCAGGGAAAGAAAGATTGTAACGTATCGAAGAGGCTTGGAGCACTGCACAAAATGGAGGAGATACGTCTACTAGCAATAAAACAATTGCTTGAGACTCAGATGAAGAGGAAGGAGGCACATGATCGAAATCTATGGAACAACAACATAGTGCCACGCATGTGAGTTCTTCTCCATAGACATCACCTTCAAACGCAAGTAAGAGGAAAATGGCTTCCTAACTAGGAAGGACCTTATCGAGTTAAAACAATGCTGAATTGGGGTGTTGTGGAGTTAGAGACCCTACAAGGAGAGGCCTTGCCACTGGCCAACATATCAAGGCTCAAGGCCTATCATCAACACACTTGAAGGAGTATGGATCACCTGGCAATTCCAGGTTGTACATAGCCATTTCATTCTTGCTTAAGTTTAGTAGTTTCCTTATCGATTTCATGCTTGTTTCTTGGAGTTTTTAGCAAATTTAGCAGCCATTCCATAAACTTTGCAAAAGTACAATTTTTGGAATTTTTAAGAATCTTTTAGGAATTCTCCAAGCATTTTTTTTAGAATTTTTCTAGCAATTTTCTCCTTTTTCATGTGTCATTTTCTTACACAATTTTTTGGAATTTTTAAGAATCTTTTAGAAAATTTTCAAGCATTTTTAGAATTTTTCTAGCAATTTTCTCCTGTTTCATGTGTCATTTTCTTGCCAAATTGAGGATTAAAGGAAGATCTCCATGGGGTTGTATATTAAAAAAAAAAAAACTTAGTGTCTCGGTTAGTACGTGTAAGACACCGGGTCTTGGAAGCTTCCTTTCACTGAGGAATCGATGCATTGAATCATTCATCTACCAAGGAAAAATCATTCATCTACCAGGCTTTCCCTCTGCAGCATGCGGTTCGGATGCTGTTATCTGCAGTAGAAGGACTCTATGATACCTCGATCATATTTTTTGATGGGTAGCTCGCACAAAGTGGATGAGATGCAAAAAGGATTTGGCAGAGGAGATTGATGTCGTGAAGTAGCTAGATGAAGAGAGACAGGCTTTTAAGGATGGATGGTAGAGGACACTCAAAGATGAGGAACTATATCAACTATTCCACCTCGCTCCTATAGGATAAATTAGATTTAGAAATTGTGTTGAAAGCAATTGGCAGGGCAATAAACAAAACAGTCACTATTGCAGAGATTATCAAGAGAAGAGCCTCTGGACCCACCAGGTCACAAGTGTTGGTTCATTTGACATAACTGATTCGAAGGTGATGGAGAAGGTTCACCAAAAGGTTCACCGGACTTGCGCGTCTCATGGCGCTGACATTGGGCCCAACATGTATGCCCTTACCACAACGGCCTCAAGTTTGCAGGAAAGCATCCTTTCACAGTGGCCAAAAGAGAAGGAGTACAAACCAAAAACTTTGAGTGATTGAAGCTAATCAATGCTGGGAAAATTTTGGAGAACAACAAGACGCTTGCAGAATCCAGGGTACCTGCTGGTGAAATTCCAGGTGGAGTGTTACCATGCTTGTTGTCGTGCGGCCACCTAATTCTGTCAAGGGTACTGAGAAGCACTTGTCTAGCAAAGCTAAGCTAAATAGATGTTCATGCACATCATTTAACTCTGGAGTTGTGGGCACATTGTTTATCTAAATATTGAATTCATTACTAGAAAAGTAACTTGAAATGTTGGTGATGCCTCAAGCTGGACATGTTCCTCAGGCTGTTTATTTATCAAAAGAGATAACATCTGATCAATGTAAAGAGACTGGCCTTCATAGCCTGCAAAATTTACAAATGTGGACAAAATTGCATCCATTTGTTCATAAATTCTTAAAAGAAGCTAGCAAGCTGTTTGAATTTCACCTTTACTCAATGGGTGAGAAGGTTTACGCACATACAATAGCACACATTTTAGATCCGTCAGGGCATCTGTTTGGAAGCCATGTTATTTCACTATGTGAAAGCACATGCCGCACTACAAAAGATCTGGATGTATTGCTTGGTGCAGAATCAGCGGTTGTGATCCTTGATGATAGAGAGGCGGTCTGGCCAAAGCATAAGGATAATCTCATCTAGATCGAGAGGTATCACTTCTTTGGTTCAAGCTGTAAACACTTTGGGATTGCCAACGCATCACTATTAGAAGCTGAGAGGGATGAGAGCGTTGAAGAAGGAACCTTGGCCACTACATTGAAGCTTTTGCAACAATTACATACGGTTTTTTTTATCGATATTATCAAGATGCAGAGGGGGGAAATCAACACTATACTAGGGAACAAGATGTGAGAATGATTCTATGCACTCTTAGGTCATGGGTTCTTGGTGATTGCAGAGTTGTATTTAGTCGAGTGTTTCCTACTAGGCTTAGTTGCCCAGAGGCACACCCATTGTGGCAGCTTGCAGAGAGACTTGGTGCCACTTGCTGCAGTTCAGTGGATGCCAGTGTCACTCATGTAGTTGCAGTTGACAAAGGAACAGACAAAGCAAGATCGGCACTAGAGAACAAATGGCATTTGGTGCATCCAAGATGGTTAGAGGCAGCTTTTCACATATGGAAAAGACCTTGTGAAGAAGATTATTTAGTAGATGATGTCTCTGTAGCTATTTTCTCCAAGACGGAGGAGAAACCTCGACCCGATGTGCACCAATCTCTAATTATGGATTGTTGACATATCTACATCTAATCTACATATACATTTCTGCTCAATCCGCCCTCCACCTTCACCGCCATCACCACCCGCCTCCCCCACCCCCGCCACACCCCCCACCCCTGCACCCCCTGCCCCACCCACAACCCGCCACTCCCGCCCCCTTCTCTCTCTCTCTCTCTCTCTCTCTCTCTCTCTCTCTCTCTCTCTCTCTCTCTCTCTCTCTCTCTCTCTCTCTCTCTCTCTCTCTCTCTCTCTCTCTCTCTCTCTCTCTCTCTCTCTCTCTCTCTCTCTCTCTCTCTCTCTCTCTCTCCCTCCCTCCCTCCCTCCCTCCCTCCCTCCCTCCCTCCCTCCCTCCCTCCCTCCCTCCCTCCCTCCCTCCCTCCCCCCCCCTCTCTCTCTCTCTCTCTCTCTCTCTCTCTCTCTCTCTCTCTCTCTCTCTCTCTCTCTTTCTCTCTCTCTCTCTCTCTCTCTCTCTCTCTCTCTCTCTCTCTCTCTCTCTCTCTCTCTCTCTCTCTCTCTCTCTCTCTCTCTCTCTCTCTCTCTCTCTCTCTCTCTCTCTCTCTCTCTCTCTCTCTCTCTCTCTCTCTCTCTCTCTCTCCCCGGCACCCCCCCACCCCCTATCACACCCCCCACCCCCGCACCCCCCGCTGTCGTCGAGATTCTCTCTCCTCTCTCACTTGTGAAGGCCTACAAAAAACATATTTGGTGAAGGTAGCCGGAATCCCCCGAGAAGTCCAGGATGCATCAAGGATGTCAAAGGAAGCTCACATACAAAGTTTCAAAGAAATCAAGAAAGTCCATGGTAGCGGTCAAAGCTGGTCAAAGTTAGGAAATTAGGGTAAAAATTTCATTATCACCAAAATAGATGAAAATCCATAATGTAATTTTTCTAGTTTGACCCTACAAATTCTTGTATAGAAATTTATGTTAGCCATATGGTTTGGCATGTATAAAGATCATATGTGGCTACATATTTGTATAAATTTTCAAGGCCATCAGAGCTTCCTAGAGACCTTAATGCCACCTTGCAAGCTTCCAAATGTAGTCAAACTTGTACAAGGGAGATTCAGATGGGAGTTATTTCTGCATATTCCTAGAGGAGATCTTTGGAAACATAGTCCTACAAAGTTTCATCTTCATCAAAGCCTATTTGGAGGGTCAAAGAGCACAAAGTCTAGTTTTCAAGATCACTGCAGTTTTCTAGTTTAAGCAAATTGAAGGGTTGAAGGGCCACCACATGGCGAAAGATGATTGAGCCATGTTGTACGATCAAGATGAGCTCATATTCAAGGGTGGAGATGCACTTATGCTTAAAGCAAGGAGGATCCACGAGTTTTTCCATAAAAGAAAATAATTTTTGACAATCAAAGATCAATAATGCAGCTTTTCTCCAAAAATAGTGGCTTATCTTATCCGAATTGATGTCAGCACTGATCCGACGGTCCAGATCATCCCCAGATCCAATGGTGGAGAATGAGGGCACCTAAATTTCACTCCTTTATACTAGATTTGATAGAAAGAACAATTCCAAGCCATTGATTTGATTAATCAAATGGTTGTAATCAAAAGTAGTGATCCTAGAGTTGAGAGTTGATTTCTCTAGATCCAATGGCCCAAATTCATTCAAAAAACTATATAAACCCCCTCCAAACTCCTAGAGCA